>OX457086.1:20883927-21047463 GCA_949752835.1 Empis stercorea
TATAGCATTTCTAACGAAATACAGATTTGGAAATAATATTATCGAGATTGACATAGGAATTGATGGAGTACCGATTTCTAAGAGTTCCAATAGTCAACTGTGGCCTATTCTTGGCAATATTATACCATTCGACGAAATATTTTTTATTGGAATTTATCATGGCTACAAAAAACCATTTTCTGCTAATGAATATTTAAAAATTTTCGTACAAGAAATTAAAGATTTAATGTTAAATGGAATTCAATTTAACAATAAAAATTTTAGGGTCCAGATTAGATCTTTTATTTGTGATGCTCCAGCTCGATCATTTATATTAGGTATAATCAAATTATATTTAAATTTTTTTTGTAAAAATAACTTAAATATTTTTATTTTTAGGTGTAAAGAGCCATTCCGGATATTACAGTTGCACAAAGTGCAAAATAAAAGGCGTTTATGAAAAAAATAGAGTTTGTTTTCCTGGAGTGGAGAATGTATTAAGAACGGATGATGATTACAAACATAAAATTGATATTGACCATCATGTGCGGTTGGATGTTGTATTGGATGAATTAAATATTGAGTGTGTGAAAAAATTTCCAATTGATTACATGCACTGTGTTTTGTTAGGAGTAATGAAACAAATGCTGAATTGCTTAGTAAAATTGCGGGAAAAAAAATATTCATTAACACAAAATTCAATAACAGCAATAAATGAAAATTTAATGTTGATTCGAAAATGTTTGCCTAAGGAATTTGCGAGAAAACAGAGAACGTTCAGCGATATAGAACATTGGAAAGCCACAGAGTTTAGAATGTTTCTCTGTTACACAGGAATAGCAGTATTTAAGAACAACCACCAAAATATTTCGACCATTTCCTATTACTTGTTTGTGCCATTCGAATATTAACACATCCACATGATTGTTCTATTAATAATGAATGTGCTGCTGCATTATTAAAAGAATTTGTACATCAGTTTGGTGAATTATATGGAATCGAACAATTGTCATACAATTTACATTCGTTATTGCATATAGCTAATGATGTTAAAGAATATGGACATATAAATAGTTATAGTGCATTCAAATTCGAGAATTATATGCAGAAGTTAAGAAAATTATAAAAATAATCAAAATAATTAATAGTGATGTTTTTGAAGGTCAAGCACTTCTCCATTTAAAAAATTACTTTGATTATCCCATAAACTCTTCTGTTTTGGGAATCTATTGTATCAAGTTGTTAAGCTATGTAATGAACGAAATAATATTTACATTCCATTGCAACATTTATAACTCCAATATATATAATTATAATACAATATATATTATATAAGCAATAGTATATGCATATATGTATTTTTATATTTATTTATTTATTTTCAGTTCATCTATAAAATGGCAGATTCTGATGAAAATGAAACGCAAATTGTATATGGTATAAATTAAAAATTATGTAATTATATAAATAATAAATTTTTTAAAACTAATCTAAAAAACTTGGAACTTCTTAATACAGACGAATTTTTTAATAATAGTACCGAAAATTATCAACTGTTTTGTAGAACAAATGTACCATTAACAAGTCAAAGACCATATCCATCTACATCGCAAACAAAACAAGCACAGCCTTCAACTTCAACAATAGAACCACAGGCCTCTACAGATAAAATTAAACAGAAAAAGCCATCAACATCAACAAAAGTTCCTGCAATACAGCCATCAACATCAACAAAAGTTCCTGCAATACAGCCATCAACTTCAATAATAGAACCACAGGCCTCTACCAGTAAAATTGAGTATATGCTGGAAAAAGTTTTAAAAGAACTAAAATATCTTCGGCAACAAGTGCAACAATTGCAAATGTCAAATAATTTGCAAACCGAAGAAGTTGAGTTGCCCTTTTTCGTTATCCCTTGCACTTCAGTGGATAACTTTAATGCTTTAGAGCATAAAGTTCGTTCAGATGTTGACGCTGGGAAAGCTTTGGTATATACTTATAACTTTTAATTTTAAAATGTAATTTTAAACTAATATTTTTTAATTCAAATTAGGCAAAAATATTCAATAAAATAATTGATAATTCTTTGGAAAAGTATTTGCGAGAATGTTTAAAATCCATTATTAATGATGAAACAGCCACTAAATATTCATGGTATGGCAGGAACAAGAATATTTCAGTTCAATCATTTGAAGTAATGAATATTATAAAAGGTATATGGTCATATCAAGTACACAAAAATATGTTCTAACAATATATTTCTCTTTTAGAATGTGCCATGAAGAAATTTCCGTCCAGCAGAGTAACCGACATTGTGAAAATCATACAAAAATGGTTAAATTATTCAAAAGATAGGATTAAAAAATCCAAAAATGTGAAATAATTTTTTTGTTTAAGGTAGAATTTAAATTCCTTATTTTTTAAGTTTTTTTTTTCATATATTTAGTTTTAATAAACTAAATTAGTATTAAGTTATTTTTTACAGAGGTAGAAATTAAAATCCTCTTTCATTATTTCACAAATATTGTTAAAAAAAGTAGAATTTAACAGCCTTTTTTTTATTTTATTATTTTATCAAGAAAAATATGTTATACATGTAAATAAGGAGACTTAATTTGTAAAAAAAATATTTAAGGTAGAATTGAAAATCATTATTTTTATTTTATCAAAAAAAAATTTAAACGTCCTATTTTTTCATATATTTAGTTTTAAAGCCTTTTTTAATAGTTATTAATTACTTCATTAACAAAAATATGTGATATAAAAAACAGAGGATTTAATTTATTATACTTATTATATTATATTTATTATACTAAATTTGTATAAGAAAGGAAACCCTCCAAAATTATGAAATTTATATTAGATATGAAAAACATGTGATAATTTTAACGAGAAATATTTATTATCTTTTATAAATTGTGATATTTTGTAATAAAAAAAATTAAAAAAAAATTAATTGCATTTTAATTTTACTTCACTTTTGGGTCTCAATTTCAGTTCACTTCTGCGAGCTACTTCTGGATCAGTTAGTACCGCGTAAGAGATTCGGATCGGAATTAGTGCTGCCATTCCAGATATTAGATTTTGACAGAAAAAAGTATATTTTACTTTCCCTTTTATGAATTCACACTTCCAGTATATATGTCGGTATATTTATATATATATATATATCTCCTCACCTGGCCATAACTCTTAAACGGCTTGACCGATTGAGCTCAAATTTGGAAGTTGAGCTCGTGTCATCAATGGCTTGGTACCATATAAATTTGATTAGAGGGAAGGGGGCGCGGAGGGCTGTTTAATTTTTGAATGTACCAAAAAAACCATGTGGGGTATCAAATAAAAGGTCTTGACGAGTACATCTCATTGGACGGTGGTCCGGAGGGCGCCGTGGGTCATGTCGGGCGCAAATCGGGGCAATGTAGGGCCCCATAATACAAAAAATCATGTGGGGTATCAAATGAAAGGTCTTGACGAGTACATCTCATTGAGCGGTAGTCCGGGGGGCGCCGTGGGTCATGTCGGGTCCAAAACGGGGGCAATGTTGGGCTCCATAATACAAAAAATCATGTGGGGTATCAAATGAAAGGTCTTGACGAGTACATCTCATTGAGCGGTAGTCCGGTGGGCGCCGTGGGTCATGTCAGGCGCAAATCGGGTCAATGTGGGGTCCATAATACAAAGAAACATGTGGGGTATCAAATGAAAGGTCTTGACGAGTACATCTCATTGAGCGGTAGTCCGGGGGGCGCCGTGGGTCATGTCGGGTCCAAAACGGGGGCAATGTTGGGCTCCATAATACAAAAAATCATGTGGGGTATCAAATGAAAGGTCTTGACGAGTACATCTCATTAACGGTAGTCCGGGGGCGCCATGGGTCATGTCGGGTCCAAAACGGGGGCAATGTTGGGCTCCATAATACAAAAAATCATGTGGGGTATCAAATGAAAGGTCTTCAAGAGTACATCTCAATGGGGGTAGTCGGGGGGGACGAGGGTCATGCTGGGGCCCAAAACGGGGGCCATGTTGGACCCCATATTACAAAAAATCGTGAGGGGTATCAAATGTAAGGTTTTGAAGTGTACATCTCAATGGGGTGTATTTCGTGGGGCGCCGTGTGTCATGTAGGGGCTAAAATGGGGGCAATGTGGGGCTCCATCATACAAAAATCATGTGGGGTATCAAATAAAAGGTCTTGAAGAGTACATATCGTTGGGTGGTCCATTGGGCACCGTGGGTCAAGAGGGCCTAAAATTAAAAAAAATCATGTTGGGTAGCATATGGAAGGTCATGAGGAGTACATCTTAGGTCAAACGGGTCCAAGACCAGTTAACGGGCCCAAGACCAGTTAACAGAAAATGAAAATGTTAAATGTTGAAATTAACAGAAAATGTAAATTTAACAGAAACTGTAAAATTTAACAGAAAATGTGGAATTTAACAGAAAATGTAAAATTTAACAGAAAAATGAAAATTTAATAGAAAGTGTCAAATTTAACAGAAAAATATAAAATTTAACAGAAATTGTAAAATTTAATAGCAGATGTAAATTTAACAGAAATTGTAAAATTTAACAGAAGAAGTAAATTTAACAGAAAATGCAAATTTAACAGAAAATGTAAAATTTTAAAAGAAATGTAAAATATATTGCAAAATGCAAAATTTAACAGAAAATTAAAAATTTTACAAAAAATGTAAAATTTATTACTTTCCCTTTTATGAATTCACACTTCCAGTATATTTATTACTTGCCCTTTTATGAATTAACACTTCCAGTATGTCGGTATTTCGGTATCTCCTCACCTGGGCATTTTTGATTAGGGGGAAGGGGGCGCGGAAGGCTGTTTAATTTTTGAATGTACCAAAGAAACCGTGTGGGGTATCAAATTAAAGGTCTTGACGAGTACATCTCATTGGACGGTGGTCCGGGGGTCGCCGTGGGTCATGTCGGGGGCAATGTGGGGCCCCATAATACAAAAAATCATGTGGGGTATCAAATGAAAGGTCTTGAGGAGTACATCTCATTAAGCGGTAGTCCGGGGCGCGCCGTGGATCATGTCGGGCTCAAAACGGGGCAATGTTGGGCCCTATAATACAAAAAATCATGTGGGGTATCAAATGAAAGGTCTTGAAGAGTACATCTCGATGAGGGTAGTCCGTGGGGCACATTCGATTATACGGGGGCCCAAATGTGGGTCATGTGGGCTCATTATACAAAAATCATGTGGGGTATTAAATGAAAGGTCTTGAAGAGTATATTTAAATGAGCGTAGTCCGTAAAGGCACACTGGGTTACACGAGGTTCCAAAAGGGGGTCATGTGGGTCAACAAGGCCTTAAATCATAAAAATATTGTGTAGGGTATCAAATGAAAGGTCGTGCAGAGTACATCTCGTTTCGTAGTGCGTGGGTCAAGTGGGCCCAAAATCTGTTCCGAGAGGTACTCTGGCTCTTGTGGGGCCCATAATGCAAAAAGACATGAGAGGTACCAAATAAAAGGTATTGAAAAATACATCTGGTTGCGCAGTCCGTGGAGCTTCATAATTCATGTTAGGGCCCAAAACCTGTGTCATGTGGAGGCCCATAATAAAAAAATCATGTGGAGCATCAAATGAATGGTCTTGAAGAGTAGTCCGAGCAGTACCCTGGGTCATGTGGAGCCAGTTATACAAAAAAAAATATGTGGAGCACCGGGGGCCATGGAAGGCCCAAAACATCGGCCACATGTGGAATTCCAAATAGTGGGCCATGAGGAGCTCAAACAAATCATTCCCAAGCTGTCAAAGTATTTAAATATTTTTAGTCGGTCAAATTAATAAATATTTGACCGACTAAAAAATGTAAAATAAAAAATATAAATAAAAAAAAGTTTTTTAAAAATACTTTCCCTTAAAGAAATATTCAACTAAAAAGTAATAAACAAGCAAATAATACCACATCAATGTACTTTCCCGTTGAGTTTAAGCCACTGTCAGCAGTAGTAAGGGAAAGTAGATCTTATCAGAATTAAGGCCATTATAAGGAGGTCTACTTACCCTTACTACTGCTGACAGTGGCTTAAACTCAACGGGAAAGTACATTGATGTGGTATTATTTGCTTGTTTATTACTTTTTAGTTGAATATTTCTTTAAGGGAAAGTATTTTTAAAAAACTTTTTTTTATTTATATTTTTCTCGTATTTGTATTTGTTTATGTTTCCGAAATTTTTATTTTTATTTTACATTATAAATTAAAATGGATTGTGTAGCAGTATATTTTAGTGAAAGTGATGAAGGAAACACACCGATTGAAGAAAATAACCGAAGAAAATTATATTTGATGAGAAAAATAATTAAAGATAAATCAAATATATTGGATTTACCTTGCGAAAAGTAAATAAATACTATACTTTTTATATCTGTAAGATAAATTGAACATTGAAGTATAATCTATCTTTTATAGTTTAATAAATATGGATTCGCAATTCAATATGCATGATTTTGAAATTGTTCAAAGTTATTTAAATGCTGAAACTCATTGATTCATCACTACCAAACAGGGCAATTTCAACATAATTATATATATATATATATATTTAAAATCTTAAACTACTTACTATATTATGCCTATATATGTATATATCTAACTACAAGCTATTTATTATAAAATACTATGTTTTAATCCTAATTATTTATACTATTAGTACTAAAAGTAAAAGAAAACTATAATTCTATCTAACAACTAAAATAATAATAAATTACAACTAATATTCTAATACTATTAAATATTATATTTAATAAACTAAAAAACTATATTTTCACATTTAATTTACTAATTTAATAATAATTTTACTATACTTTTTTAATATAAATAATTTTTAAGAAATAAAATTCCACTTATCAATCAAATTGTAAACAAAACTATAACAAATTACCTCAAATAACACACATTCGATTGTAAAATTATTATCGAATAAAATATGCGAAAATGCTTCCGAAATTAGCAATACCCGGTAGCAAAATATCCGAAAGTTAAACTGTCATTTAACTTTGGGATTCGGATTTCTTCCGAGTTTCGTTTTGCGCCGTATGAATTATTCGAATACGAATCTTATTATCCGAAAATCGAATTAGGCGGTAGCAGGCCTGATTCAGAAACTTGAGTCGCTTTTGATTTAAAATTCTGTCTCAATTTTGCTTCACTTTTGCGAGCTAATTCTGATTCAGAAACTTGAGTCGCTTTTGATTTAAAATTCTGTCTCAATTTTGCTTCACTTTTGCGAGCTAATTCTGATTCAGAAACTTGAGTCGCTTTTGATTTAAAGTTCTGTCTCAATTTTGCTTCACTTCTGCGAGCTACTTCTGATTCAGAAACTTGAGTCGCTTTTGATTTAAAATTCTGTCTCAATTTTTCTTCACTTTTGCGATACGTTTCTGAGATACAAAATAGAACTGCAGACGTTTCGCTTTATAGTTCATAAACGATTCAATTTCGATTTACTTTTTTTGACGTTTAACTTCGCGGCCAGTCTAATTATCATACAACGAATGAGTCGCAGCGTTTCGTTTTCGGCTCACCAATCGGATTCAGAAACGAAGTTCGTCATATAGAGCGAACTTCGTTTCTGACTCAATTTGGAGTCGCCTTGCTTAAAGGGATTCAACATCATCCAGTCAAATGCTATTGACATTTAATTTCAATATGTATATGTATAAAAACAAACTTTGTATACTACATTAATTATTGTTTTTATGCAAAACTATACGACAAAATCATTTTTATTCAAAAATTTCTGGATTTTTAAAAACCGGCGAATATCGGATAACCTGTCCAAAATATTTTAAATATAATAAAAACAATAAATATGACGAGATAACATCTTAATATTTTTTTAAATTTATTTATTTAATTTTAAATAGTACTATTTCAAAAAAACCAGAGCATTTAAGTATTTGTCAGACAACCGTGACCTGATTTTTGTACAAAAATTAGCTGACATTGAAAAAACCCTTTCCGAATCAGTAGATGTAAGCTTTATAGAACAAAATGCATCAAATAATTTCTGTAAATTTTCTGTTCTTTTTCCTGTGCTTTTGAATAATGTAAATTTTTGCTTTATATTTTTGTTAACATTATCAACACTAAAGTTTGTCGATTGTTTTTTTTCCGAATCTTTGATAAATTTTTGAAGCTCTTCTTTCATTGTCATCACCTTTTTCTCTTCCATATTTTGTTCATTACTATCAATTATTGAAACATCATTATTCTCCGATTCTTTGAATTCATTTGAAAAAAGCCTTTTCAAAATTTTTGTATCTAACTCAACTACTTGTTTTGACGGGATATGAGATGAATCTTTCAACGACTTAATTAAATTCATTCCCTCTAAGCACCATTCTGATTCAATTTTTCGAATCCAAAATGATACAATTTTGATTCGAAATTTTTATATTTTTATATAAAAATATTATCACGCATACACATAAAAATATATTTTTTTTTTCGGAAACGAAGCATGCATAAAACAAATGATACAAATTCATACACATTTTAGTTGTGAAATTCTTCACATTAAAATAATTCTTGTTTGTACAAGTCCATGGACGTATTATTTTTGGGAAATAGTTTTTGAATTATAATAGTGATTAATTAAAATAGTGAGTATTTATTAAATATTTATTTATAAATAATACCATATAAATATGGTAGTGATTTTGTAGATAAAAATGAATAATAAAAGTTATTATGAAATAAGAAAAGAAATTAAGGACATTTTTGTTAGCGCTAATAATATTGAAATTGAAAATGAAGAAACTCCAGAAGTTGCAATGCCAATATTAGAGCATGAGCAAATAATGGAAGTGAGCGACGTAGAAAATTTGGCCGATATTACAAGTGAAAATTATGAAGTGGAAGTCGAAAATAATTTAATTGATGAAGAAGAAAATAGTGATGATGAGGAAAGTGAAATATTTTCAGAATCATCAGATATTGATACTCAGCTCGATAATTTTGAAATTAAAAATATTTCAAGCGACATATCAGAATGGACTGTTGAAAATAATATCACTAATGATGCAGCTAATTCGCTGTTAAAATTTTTAAGAAAATATCATCCTAATCTGCCAAAAGATATTAGGACATTGAAAAAAACTCTGAAAGAAAATAATAAAATTATCCAAATGGGGCACGGATTTTATTCGCACATTGGTATTGAAAATAATATAAAAAACTTTATAAAAAGTAAAAATATTATGGAACAAGAAATTTATATTGACATAGGAATTGATGGTGTTCCTTTGGCAAAGAGCTCCAACAATCAATTATGGCCAATTCTTGGGAGTATATGTCCATTTCAAGAAGTGTTTTTGATTGGCGTATATCATGGATATAAAAAACCATTTTGTGCTAATCAATTTTTATCAAAATTTATTGAAGAAATGAAGCAGTTGTCTAGTGGATTTTTTTTAAACAACAAACAATATTTTGTGAAAATACGTTCCTTCATTTGTGATGCCCCAGCAAGGTCATTTATTTTAGGTAAATTAAATATTTCTATATTATTTGTATCCAAATATGAACTAAAAATTTATATTTCTAGGAGTTAAAGGACATGCTGGATATTTTAGCTGTACTAAATGCACAATTGAAGGCGTTTATTTCAAAAATCGTGTTTGTTTTCCAGGAGTGAATTATGAAGTAAGAACTGTTGAAGATTTCAAAATTAGAAAGCAAATAGAACATCATATTGGTTTATGTGTAAAATTAGAGGAATTGAATATTGGATGCGTTACGACATTCCCAATAGACTACATGCATTGCGCTTTGCTTAGAGTAATGAGGCAATTACTCCACATTTGGATTAAAATTAGAAAAAAATCATTTTCATTAAAACAAAATGTCATAAATGCTATTAATGAAAATCTTTCAAATATTCGCCAATATATACCTAAGGAATTTCCTAGAAAGCAGCGTACTTTTGCTGATCTGGAACACTGGAAGGCCACAGAATGTCGACTATTTTTAATTTATACCGGAATTGCAGCTATGAACAACATTTTACAAGAAAAATATTTCAAGCACTATTTATTACTAGTTTGTAGTATGCGAATTTTGTGTGATTCAAAAGATTGTATCCAAAATAACAACTGTGCTGCTGAAATGTTAAACGTTTTTGTTGAACAATTTCCAAAACTGTACGGAGTAGAAAATGTTTCATACAATGCACACAGTTTGCTACATCTACCATCTGATGTAAAAGCACTTGGCAATCTGAACAACTACAGCGCATTCAAGTTTGAAAACTTCATGCAAAAATTGAAAAAAATTGTGAAAAAAGGATCTTTTCCACTTCAACAAATTATGAATAGATTGCAAGAAAAAGAGAAATATAAAAAAATAGATGTTTCGCTACCTTATAGTGAACATTTTTCACTGTCCACATTCAAGCCCAACAATTATTGCATATCGGGAGAACAAATAATTAAAGTAGAAAAAATATAAACTAACACCATTAGCGGACGTGTGTTAAGAAATATAGAAAATCTATTTGATTATCCTATATTATCTTCAAATGTAGGAATTTATACTAGTAATAGTAACACAGAATCTTATTCAGAAATAATTTCAACATTTGAAATAAAAAAAATAAAAAAAATAATTAAAATACCCACACTGTTGAAATTTATATATATAGAACTCCAACACACTTAACATTTTTTCTTCATAAATATATAATAAAATAATAAAAAGATGCCAGTAATATTAATGTAGTTTTCAGATGCCAGTAATATTAATTTTTTTTTTAAATTTTGCATTTGCATTTCGTTACACTTTTTATTAAACTAAATTTGCCTTTCTTTTTAGTTTTATTTAAATTTCAATAGTGAATTATTCAGTTATAAATAACTCTCAAGAAACACAAATGATTACAAATGGTAAATGACTTATTATAATTCAAAATTATTTTTGATTTTTATGTTAATTATAGATGATATACCTGATAGCCAAAAATTTGAATATTTAGAGTCAGAATCGTTTGGAAAAGACGAAAGTCAAAATTACAATGACAAATTTCTCCGGATTAGCTGCAAGATAAAACCAAAAACAAGTACACAACTCCCATATAGTCAAAAATTTAGTTACAATAAAAAACCAAGCACCACAGTTAAAACAAAAGCAGCTTTAAAATCATCACCTACATCAACTTTAAAATCATCACCAAGAAATTCACAACAGAAAATAATAGAATCAACATCTACATCAACATCTTCACAACAGGCGACACAAAACTACCAGACAACTTCAACAAATACACAACAGCCAACAGACGCAAGAATAGAGTACCTGTTAACAAATATTTTAAGAGAAGTTAAATGTCTGCGCCGAGAAGTAAAAGAATTAAAAGAAAAGCCAAACTCAACATCAACATCAGATATTTCTGATGATAATATTATAATTCCCTGCAAGACACCAGAACAATTTGAAGAATTGGAAAAATACATTAAAACTAATAACAATGCTGATAAAAAATTGGTATAATTTTTGTTATAAAGTAACTAAATAATTTATTAAAACGTATAATTCACAGGAAGCAGTATTGAACCACGTTTTGGACCAGTCGTTAGACAAATTTGTCAAAAATTGTCTAATTTCCATTATGGAAAATAAAGTGGCAGTAAAATACTCCCTACATGGGAGGAATGGAAAAATATCAATAAAATCATACCATATAATCAATATTATTAAAGGTAAAACTTACAATTCATATTTTTCCCGTAACAATTTTAATTTATTTCATTTTAGAATGTGCACTTAAAAAATTTCCAACTTCAAGATCAACAGACATCTTAATGATAGTAAAAAAGTGGTTTAATTATACTACCGATCGGATCAAAAAATCAAAAGAAAATTCTTCCGAAAATTTAAATTAATTATGTACGATAAATAAGTTTATTTTTTTTAAAAGGTAGAATTACAAATTCCTGTATTTTTGTTAAATAATTTTAATTTCATTTCTTTAAAGTGGTAGAATTTAAATTCCACATTTTTTGTTATATAATTTTAATTTCATTTCTTTAACGTGGTAGAATTTAAATTCCACATTTTTTGTTATATAATTTTAATTTAATTTCTTTAACGTGGTAGAATTTAAATTCCACATTTTTTGTTAATTAATTAAAAAAAAAAAAATATATACAAAATAAATTTATTATTTGTATATACAAAATATGTGTTTATATTTTATAAGACTTTTTTTGAAGAATCTATTTTTGGAATCAAAATGGAATCAATTTTAGGAATCAAAATGGAATCTATTTTGCGAATCAAAATTGAATCTACTTTGCGAATCAAAATAGAATCTATTTTGCGCATCAAAATTGAATCTATTTTGCGAATCAAAATTGAATCTATTTTGCGAATCAAAATTGAATCTATTTTGCGAATCAAAATTGAATCTATTTTGCGAATCAATTTTTATTTTAATAATGGAACATCAGTTGAAAACAATATGAATGACAATTGATTCGAAAAGTTGAATCAAAATTGAACTCTCCCATATATCGGTGAGTTCATTTTTGATTCAATTTTGATTCGCCTTGCTTAGAGGGCTAAAGTACTTTCACATTATCTGGCCATGAATCATGAGAGACGATTGCGACAGTCGTGTATATTTAAATATGGGATTAAAGAGCCAAACAGAATATGTGGTTGTCGCTGTCGCCTGTCGTCGTGTTTTTAGCCAGCGATGATATCGCTGTCGTTGTCGCCCCTTAACTAAACACAATAGATCGTCGCGAATAATTGTCAATTATCATAATTTAATTTGTGAAAATTATATTTTCATTATAGTGTGCTCTGGAAAATAATTTTTAAATAAATTCAAAAAATGTCAAAACATAGCGACGAGCGAAAATATCAAATATCAATTGAAATACAGCGACAACGACAACGACAGACGACATCATTGCGGTTCAATAATGCGATATACGTACTTTTGATTTTTCATTTGACATTTCACGACGACAGGCGACAGCGACAGCGACAACCACATATTCTGTTTGGCTCTTTAAGATCACAAGAGACGACAATCGTCACATGCTGTCAAAATTATAATGTCGTATCGTGTAAAAACCTTTTATACCATTTAGTTTAGTATCATATGAAACGATATCGCAAAGTGTGTATCGTTTTATCTATCAAATTTACACGATATTGTCTAAGCAATCGTGTAAATAAAAAAAAGTAGTTTTATTTTAATGTTTGAAAATTATTTTAGAAAATTATAAAATAAAAAAGTTACTATGATCTAAAATTAAAATTTTTTCAATAAAATTTGACAGCCACTCATTTCATATGCTTAGGTTGTCAATAAATTTAATATTTTATTATACCAAATTTAAATTTATACCCATAATAAACGATAGAATTACAATCGCCGCATATGATCTTAAAAACAAATTACGACTATCGTCTGTCGTAATTTTTCACGACACTTTAATCAATCGTGTCGTGTTCTTATGATTCATACCCAGATTTTTCAGACGACTGAAAAATCGTCTGAAAAAACGTATGGAAAATCGTATGGAAAATCGTACGCAAAAGTTTTTTTGCCTTTACACTATCAGACAAAAATATCAAAAACTTGTGGAAACTTAACCTCACATTTGGTACTATTTACTTTAAACTTATAAATATGGATGCTGAAAATAATTTCATTATTATTGGATTATGTGCAACAATTATTGGAAAAAAGCGGCGTAATCAAAAATATAAAAATTCTGAGACGGGAAATTCCAGGAAGAGATTTATCAAGTCTTGTGTTTGATGAACTTAAAATTGAAGATCCAAAGGCATTCTTGAGTTTTTCAAGAATGCGTGTATCTACTTTTGATTTTCTTACTTTCTTTCTTCCACACAATATATAACTTTCACACAACAAATTTTTGTATTTTATTGTTAGCTGTCAAAATTGTCGGCTGGAAAATGGTTTGAAAATGCAAACCATACGATTTTTGAAACGACATCGCATTCGACAAATATTTTTACCTTCACACTATACGATTTTTCATCCGACAAAAAATCGTCTGAAAAATCTGATAATGTAAAAGGCACTTTAATGTTTTATTTGTACGTTCTTCTAAACTTTTTGTAATATTTTGTAGTAATTTTGTACTGATTTGATTATGAGCTTCTCGAAGTTTGTTTGTTATGAATTTGATCACTAAGTCTGCTGATATTAGAGTAGCATCCATCCTACTCAGTGACTCAGTTGCTAATTTTACTGGTTTGAGGGCATTAATCAAATCATTGAGTAATTTAAAAATTACTTCTGCTAGCATATATATATACTATTTAGATCACGGAGAGTTTCTGTAATATATTCTCGAAGATTTGTAAAGAGCTCGACCATATCTATTAAAGAATTCCATCTAGTTTTTACGTCTAATTTTAACTCTCTCCTGCAGCAAATAATTTTTACTGTTGACCTTTTAAAAAAATTACAATTTTTCATACATTTGTAATATTTTGAAAAATATCAATGGCAGATAAATGTTGAGATTCATTATTGGAAGATAAAAAAATAATCTCTTCATCTTCGTCATCTTCAAAACAATCATCACTTTCATATTCATCATTATAATTAAATTAAAATCATCATCGTCAACATCTATATCACAAATATTTTGTTGATTCAAATTTATATTTTTACTGTACAGTGTGTCACAAACCGCCAAATGTAAACCATGATTGAAGCACAACTGATAAATCGCGGGACACTCATACTTTATCATCATTGGAGCACCGTCACTAGTTGATGCCACAATAACATTTTCAAAACTGATATTAAAACGTTCTATGTGAGATTTAACCAGCTGTACTAAATCAGATGCTGAGCATGATCCGAAAATTCTGGCTAAACCAAGATTATATGATGGAGTGTTTTCATCATCAACATGAAGGTTAATGTTAACATATCGATTCATCCGAAGACTTGTCCACTCATCTAGGGTGATGCTGAATCTCTTATTACTCTTTAGCTTGTCATTCAATATTTGACTTATTTGTGTTCGCTTTTCTTCCTAACTTTTATGTATGAGGCTCATAACATCTGATTCATTCTTTGGAAGAGATTTGGTACATTTAGCTATAGACTTACGAATAAAGTTGGATCTGGTTATTGCTCTTATAGGGATGCCATCATCAGCAGCTAGTTTAGAAACTATCTTATATTGGCTATTATGAACCAAAAAATCATTTATATTTTTTTTTTCATAGTTGGAGCTGATTCATATTCACTTTCTACTACCCATTTATTTAAATATTTAAATTAATGCCATGGATAGCTTTAATATGGTTTATCATAGCTCCAGTTGAACCATTGCTATTTAAAATTTTTTTTTAGCATATTTTACATTCTGCTGTTGCGTGTATAATATCCGAACAAACTATTTGCTTCAAATGTTCTCATATTTTCGAGTTTTTTTTGGCATACATCGTTGATGGGTTTATACTTTATATTTACTTTATAACAATCTTATTTTATTGATTCTCTGGGAAAGGTAAGAAAATTGCTGACAGTGGCTA
Source organism: Empis stercorea (assembly GCA_949752835.1). Lineage (NCBI taxonomy): Eukaryota > Metazoa > Arthropoda > Insecta > Diptera > Empididae > Empis > Empis stercorea. Next base: position 20,899,473 of record OX457086.1, read on the forward strand.
AATTGCTGACAGTGGCTAAAACTCAACGGGAAAGTACATTGATGTGGTATTATTTGCTTGTTTATTACTTTTTAGTTGAATATTTCTTTAAGGGAAAGTATTTTTAAAAAACTTTTTTTTATTTATATTTTTTATTTTACACTTTTTAGTCGGTCAAATATTTATTAATTTGACCGACTAAAAATATTTAAATACTTTGACAACTTGGGAATGATTTGTTTGAGCTCCTCATGGCCCACGATTTGCAATTCTACATGTGGCCGATGTTTTGGGCCTTCCATGGGCCCCGGTGTCCCACATGTTTTTTTGTATAATTGGCTCCACATGACCCAGGGTACTGCTCGGACTACTCTTCAAGACCTTTCATTTGATGCCCCACATGATTTTTTTATGATGGGCCCCAACATGACACAGGTTTTGGGCCCTAACATGAATTACGACGGACCCAACGGACTGCGCAACGAGATGTATTCTTCAATACCTTTTATTTTATACCTCTCATGTCTTTTTGCATTATGGGTCCCACAAGACCCAGAGTTTCTCGGAGTACTCAACAAGATGTCCTCTTCAAGACCTTTCATTTGATACCCCACATGATTTTTTGTATGATGGGGCCCCACATTACCCCGTTTTGGGCCCGAGATGACTCAAGGCGCCCTCCGGATTACTGCCCATTTATAGGTACTGTTGGAGACCTTTCATTTGATACCCCACATGATTTTTGTATAATGGGGCCCAACATTGCCCCCGTTTTAGGCCTGACATGACCCACGGCACCTCCCAGACTACGGCTCAATGAGATGTACTCGTCAAGATCTTTCATTGGATACCCCACATAATTTTTTGTATTATGGAGCCACACATTGCCCGATTTGAGCCCGACATTCCGCTCAATGAGATGTGCTCGTCAAGACCTTTCATTTGATACCCCACATAATTTTTTGTATTATGGAGCCACACATTGCCCGATTTGAGCCCGACATGACCCACGGCGCCCCCCGGACTACAGTCCAATGAGATGTACTCATCAAGACCTTTCATTTGATACCTCACATGGTTTTTTGGTACATTCAAAAATTAGACGGCCCTCCGAGCTCCCTTCCCACTCCTCAAAAAGGCCCCAAATTTATATGGTGCCAAGCATTTGATGAGACGAGCTCAACTTCCAAATTTGAGCTCAATCGGTCAAGCCGTATATATATATATATACCTATATACTGGAAGTGTGAATTCATAAAAGGGAAAGTAATAAATAAATAGGAAATATCATACTCAATTTATATTGTACACTTTCCTCGTTGACAAATACTTGAACTTGACAACTGACATTTGTCATTTGATATTCTTAATAAAAAGAATAAATATATTTTTTTAAATTAAAAAAAAAACAGACTCCTGTGGCAAAAAAAAATTTCTTAATCAATAAGAGACACGGATATCGAATTTTAAAACCGGATATCGGATTCGGATAATGAAGGTGGAAAATGCGGATTTTCGGATTCGGTTTATCCGTTTCAGAAACCCTAGGTATAGACCAGGCCTGGCCAACCCAAATCGCTCTGTGGGCCAACTTTTTTATCCAAAATTTTCAGCGGGCTATATATTATATGAAAAAAACAATTTTTATTGAACCTTTTATTTGTATTTTTCAATGCCTACATTTATTTTAATTATTTTAAGAAAAACATTTATTTTTTTATTTACAGATAAAAAATTTACAGATTTTATTTCTTTGCGATCGCTCAATGTTTTTAAATCTACATCAGTTTTGGTAGTTGCACATCGTAATTGGCTTTCAAGATTATCATCTGTTAGTGAAGCGCGAAATTTACTTTTATTAAATTTCATTTTTTAAAAAAAAGCTTCAGAAACATATGTAGAAATTTTTTTGAGCAAATAATCGTAAGTTAGGATACTTTTCCACTGTTATATACGTGTTGTAAAAATCAATTTTGATGTCGTTTTATGAACCTGCTTCAACTCATTGTTACACGGCAAATTAATTATTTCCATCTGTAAAGCTTCTGGAACAGTTGAAACGTCGACTTTAAATGGAGAAGAAAATATCTCAAACGTTTTGTCATATTTTGTTAGTTCTGAGAAACGACGATTAAATACAGCTGAAAATTTTCTTATTTCATCAGCATACTTTGCAAAATTAGTAGTTTGACTGCTCTTAAATTCTTTTAATGACGGAAAATGGTGAAGATTGTTATTTCTAAGTTGGGACTCAAATAAAATTATCTTGATTTGGAATCTTTTCATTTTTTGGAATTCATTCTACAAAGGCCACATATAATTATTCACAATAAGTGCATTTAATGTTACTTACTTATTTATTAATTTTTCTGGTTATTATTTTTTTTTATTACTTTTTCTTGTGTTATATAATTTGATATTTTTTATCACTTGTAAAAGTGATAAAAAATTATAAAAGATATTTTTTAGCCTGGTATAGACTATAATCAATTGTGAGATTATCACACCATACTACTTAATTTATATATGTAAGTAATATGTCACATATCAATATATTATATTTACAATATTTTGTTAATCAATATTATTTTACTTTCATTTTATAGAAAAATTATTATCGCTGTAAATCTTACATTTGTACTAGTATTTATTTTATAAGAAACCATTTTATTACATTGCTCATACGATGAATTGCTAAGCGGTGAATTTCTTATACGGTGAATTATTATACGGTGAATCGCTTATATGATGAGTCGCTATACGGTGAATTGCAATACATTGAATTGCTATACGGTGAATAATTTACGGTGAATTCTCCGGATCCCAAATTTTTCCATGCCAAATATAATTGAAATTTAATGAAAAAATACAATTATGTATTTTTAAAATAAAATATGTTAATAAATGTAAAAAAAAAATTATTAACAAATTTCAATAATATATGCAATAGTTTTTCTATTGTTGCAAATTATACGAAAAAAATGCATATATGTATATAATAATTTCTCTGCTAGAATAATATTAACGAGTAGTGCCGGGTTTGTTAACATTTTTATGCTAATTGTAATGTAAATTAAATGTGAGCGATGTTTAGGACATTTTTTTATATTCCAATTATACAATTTATATTCTAATTATACAAATTTTAATTTAATCATTATAAAATTGCAAATTTTTATACCAAAACTTTTTCTACATTGTAACTAAACAATGCAAATAATAATAGCAATTCTGAAATAGACCGTTTTCGTGAACGAAGTATGATCGCAGTATTGCAATGTTTTCATTTGTTTTTATGGTAGCTTAACCAACGAGGCATCAACCAGCCGACAGAAGGAATGCGGTTAAGCTAATTTTATCGACTTTTACTGTCTCGATAGTCAAAATACCAGTAAAAAGAATTAATACATTGCAGTACTGCGATCATACTGCGTTTACGAAACGGTCATAGTTGCAAAGGAAAATAAGATTTGTTGACGTACCTAGTCTATTAACAATAACCACATTTGCATATACATGAGCCGGTATTTCATGTACGTTACAAATTTTATTGATTTGACCTTCAATTTCCTTATTATTTACTGATTTTAAATTATTGATTTCAATTAGATTATTTTCATTATTATTAACTTTGTTTAATTCAACATAATAATTTACTTTATTATCTTTAAATACTTCAAATTCCTCATTACGAACTTCATTTTTTGTTTCATTTCTTATTTCTTTAATATCTTCAATATCTTTAATTTCTTCAATATTATTTTTATCTTCCTTATATACTTCAATTTTATTATTTTCAATTTTTTCTTCTTTAAACAAATCGTTAATTTCTAATTTCATTTCTACTAATTTTGTATCAGTAAAATGATCAGTATAAATTTTTGTTGTATTAATTACCGGAACATCAATTTTCCCATTTCGTCCTTTACTTAATAATTCTGCTTTTTCTTCTATAATTTTCTCCGCTCTTTTAATTACATTTTTATTTTCTTCATTTAATTTTCCATTTTTCCCTTGGAAATTCTCAAGATCCGCAGAACTGTTGTCTGCTCCTGATGAATTTTCCTTGGATTGTTCTTTTCCATTTTCATTTGTTAAAATTGGTTTTATCTCGCTGCCTAGAAAAAGTTCAAGATCCGCTGCTCTGTGGTCAGCTCCTGATCTTTCCGGTTTTGAGTTTCCACCCATTTCAAACTCTTCGTTAATTATATTATCCTTTTTTCCTGTTTCAAAGTTCAACATTTTAATTTCATCCTTATTTCTCATAATTTCAAAACGAACTTCTTTTTCTTTTACTTTATCATTATGAATTTCCTCAATTTTAACTTCATTATTTCTCTCTATTTCATTATTCCTTAATTTTTTAAAACATACGCTTTCTTTAAATTAGCTATTTCTCTCTTTTTTACTATTATAAATATTTTCAAAACTATCAATTTCTTCAAATTTACACGCATTTTTTATCTCCATTTTTCGTAAATTAATTTCTTCGAATTCCCTATTTATTTCTGCACTATTTCTAAAACTCGTATTACTCTGATTATAGAAGGGAATTGAAACTTCATTTTTATTATTTTTCATTATGGAAAAATCCAAAGTCCTATAATTTCTCAAGCTTGTATCATGTAGTAACGCATTTTCATTTAAATCTTCATTAATTTTATCTTCCTTCAATAAATTTATTTGAGCTCCAGTATCTACTAAAAATGTGACTTTTCATCGTTGGTGATGCTACTAGGGGCTCGTACCAACGATTTCTCATTGATACACCCTCCTTCTTAAAACTACGGGATGAAAATTGGGTTTTTAATCCATCCCTCTTTCGTTTTTCTGATTAGCTTGATAATTTTGACGTGCTTGACATGTTAATTCTGTATGTCCTTCTCTTTGAGACCAGTTGCAGTTTCCTAATCTAAATGAGTCGATTCTGTGTGTTGTTACCTCTTCCCAGGCTTTTTCCTTATTAAATGGACAGTTAGTTGCAATGTGTCCTATATTTTTACATAAATAGCACTCCATACGAGCCCAATTATCTTCTCCATGTATTTATTATTATTAGTTGGTGGCGCGCTTGTTTTGCGAGGTGCCCAGCAATCTTTGCTGTAATGGCCCCTCCTGCCACAATTAAAACAGATTACTCTTTGCCCATTATTATTATTTTGTTGCCGGAAAAATCTATTGTCTCTATTTTCCCGGTTGTTGCAATTTAGTATCAACTCTTTTCTCATCTCCATAAGCTGTTTTGTGGTAACATTCATTGCGTTTTCCGTTGTTTTTTCCAATATTTGGAGATCGTGTGGAAAGAAAATTTGGATGTTTTAAAATGGCCGCCAGCCACAAATTCCCTAATGGATGTCAAGGTATTTAGATTAATGTTGTGTTGTGATCTTTCATATAAAATTATATTCACCTTTATGTTATTCTATAATCCTCGTTTGGATTATGGGTTTCCGGCCGAATTTTCTACTCCCTTTATTCCTTTTTCAATTTAATCTAATGGCTGGTGATCTGATCGTCTTTGTTTTAACTTTGTTATTTAAATTAAAATTTCTTTAAATAAAACCGCTAATTATCGTTTTATTACTTTAAAAGTTCCCTCAGCAATATTAGAATGTGCCAATAATAATTAATATATTTTATTAATTAAAGGTAAAGTTGTGGAACAAATAATTCATACATTAATTATGTTACCATTGCCCATTTTGCTGATGACGCATTATACTTTATTATTATTATTAGTAAAGCTTATGTGCTTTCGTTTATTTACTTTAGGTTTATTTACCTATTTTGTTTAGTTTCTTTATTCTACATTTTATACGTAATAACTTTAGTGTGTCATTATGGTTTGCATTATTTGTATACAATAATATATTATAATTCGATGACGTATTTATTATTGTTTTGGTTTTCATTATTTATAGTATAATGCGCTTCCGATACAATGCAATTTTAGGCAATGACGACATAATTGTATGAATGTTGTCACACAACAGCTATGAGTGTTATATAACATACAACACTCATAATATAATACATTAATTATTTTACCATTGCCCATTTTGCTGATGACGCATTATTATTAATTTAAATAATATATCTATAATAAATTATAGATATATATTTTCCAAGTTTGCTCAAATTTTATTATTTGAAAATGAATTAATTGCAAATTTATTTTAAATACTTAAAATTTTACGATATAAAAAATCTCCTTTAAAAAATTCCATCACAAACTTAAGTTTTGGTTTTAAACTCTAATTATGTTTCTACAAAGGTTTAACTAATCCTTTTTCCATATTTGAGGAAATTTATAGAAACCAGTATTAAATAGAAAATCTTTTAAATCTTTCAAATCCTCTGTAATTGAATTGTCCGAAATAATTATAAATTATCAATTGTATAATAAATTTTAGTGATTCTATTAAGATTTAGACTGTCAAAACAACTATTTTATAATAATATGTAATAATTTTAATAGCAATATTGAATTATTTATTTAAAGGATTATGGAAAGTTGATAATGATTTTACGATTTCTAAATATTAAGGACCAAATATTATTTATACTTAGTTACTAAATAGAATATTTATTATATATGGTTTTTTTTTTCAAATTTCTTTAAGTTGTACAAATATAATAAGACATTTAAATTGTCTCCAACTTTAATGTTATACCAAAGCCGTATAAAATATACAATTTGTTGTACTATTTATTATTAATGGACAAATTGTTGGCCAACCAAGAAATTAGGGTTTAATTATTTGTTAAATTAAGTTTTATCAGTTTACATTTTAAATTTGATAAAAAAAACTTTCAAATAATAATTTAATACAGAAAAAAAATATTAATTAGAAAATAATTTTGCAGGTTTTAAATCAAATTAGGAAATTAAAATTTTATTTACAGTTGCCTACATAACTTTTTTTTAATATGAAATTTTACTTTTTTTTAAAGAAATTTTGAATAAAATAAAATTCAATATTAAATTAAAAATTAAATTTTAATATTTTGTTCAATAAGCAAAATTTATATATCAAATTAATATACAAATCTTTTGGTTATTAACATAATTAATTTTAATCATTTTTAATTTTAATTTTATAAAAAAAATTTGTAAATTTTCAGTAAAACAGTTGAAAAAGTTTGGCAACACTGACATGACAAGCTAAAGTTTAATATTGGAGGGAAATAAAGAATTAAATTTGTTAGTTAATTAAAATATTCAAATTTAAAAGAAAAAAAATACATGGTGCATTGGATATTTTATAATTGGGTTTTTATTTTGTTTTATTTTTAAAAAACAAAAATCAATTTTATTTTTAAAAAACAAAAGTCAATGAGGTTGTGACTAACAAATTTGATGAATATCAAAATAATGTGGAATTTGTTAAATCTGATATTGCTAATATTAAAGCTGATTTACCAGCATTAAAATCATCAACAAATTAATGTGCATTAAATAATATTGATGGAAGAGATCCAAGAGCAAAGTCAAAAGCAATTGCGTCTGCTTAAACGTATCGATATACTTATTACTGGTATGTCCGTATCGATATACTTATTACCTTACCTAAACGTATCGATATACTTATTACCTAGATCTTCATCCGATTTAAACAATGTCGTTTTCAGTATGCTTAAAGCGTTGGTTTGCCGACATATCTAGGGAACGATATTTCGAATTGTTACCTCAACAAAAACTACTTGCTACTCTACAGTCAATACAGAAACGGAATAACATCATGTCAAAGTATTTTAAACATGGAAATTTTAAATTATCAGACTTTACTAGTATCAATATGGATATATTTGAATGATAATCTACTATGATAATATTTTTATTCATACTACGATAATATTTTAATTCATTAAATCATTTTATGGTCAAATATACTAGACTGGTAAAGAAATCTGGTCTTATTACGAACTTATTTGTTGGTCTGTCACACATATCGGTTAAAATTGATGGTAACATTACACGATCTTTCACTTCTATCAATGAACTCACTGACGCCTTTCCGGTACCTCAATCATCAGCTGATATTGGGTCAAGTTCAAGTAACAAGTGAATTATTCAAGTAACTTTCAATTTTTCTGTTTAAATTTTTCTATTTATTGTTATTTGCTTATTGAATTTATTATTGCATATTATGAATTATTTTTGAATTTTTATTTTATTAGCTATTTATATATAATTGCTTTGTATTATTATTTTTTATTTTTTTTATTCTATTTGCTGTTAATAATACTACTAAAAACTATTATATCATTTTTTAATTTAGTTATTTAAACTGTTGGTTGTTTTTTTTGCTTAACTAAATATTTTAGATTAAATAATAAATAAATATTTTTAACATGAATACATATATGTATATATATGTATATATATGTACTATGTATGTATATATATATGTATATATATATAATTATATAATTTTAATTCATAATATAATAACCAAAAATTATATTTGGTTATTATATTATGAATTAAAATTGTTGTTTATGTAGACTAATTGTGGCTTAATATTGTCGTCATCAGCATCTTTCCTCTGAATGTCCAAACTATCTCCTACGTTCTTTTAAATTTTCTTCTCATAGTAGAGTGAGATATCTTATAATGCCTAGAGTTTCGTCATCTATGTTAGGTTGGTTCTTTAATGTTTGTGTATCTTGACCAAAGCCGTATATTATATACGGCTTTGTCTAGACTCTTCAACAAATTCGTTCCTTTTTCATTAAGGGGTTTAATTTGTCGCATATACTGTTAAAAAATAAACTTCTAATAATGGCCCTGTTTTTTTGTAGACGGGTATATTGTATTGCAAAAGTTTTGCAAAAAAACGATTCACTGAACATAGGAGGCGACAATTTTTTTTATTTCAATCACAATTGAATTTATCAGCTGATACTTTTTTTTTAAATTACATTAACTTTGAGTTTTATAAACGTAAAAAAAAAATCATTAAATATAATTAAAAAATACAAAACTTGCTTTTTTTATTTAATAAATTGCAATTTTTTAATGTAAAAAAACATAGGCTATGCCTTTTTTGTCCAACGTATTTGAAATAAATGAAATGAAATAAAATGAAACGAAATATTGACAACAGAGCCATCTACATGTCATATTATTAACTATTTATCCATTACAATTCATTTGCAATATTTAAATAACTACTGTAATTCTCATTTTTTGGCCGTCAAATTGTTGTTGTTTTCAATGTTAAAATTTGCAATACAATATACGCGTGTACAAAAAAACAGGGCTAATATTGAATTCATAAATCGGAATTATTCTATGATGATAGCGGTGCTTCAGTAGATACTTATATTAACACTTACTTTATTTTTCTTCTGTTTTTGTTGGAACCTTTTGTGGGGAGTGGGGATTTTTATGACAGTTTCGCCACTTAGTCAGCAGTTTAAACATTTATTACTACTTATTTTTATTAGTTTTATTAGCTACATTTTATTTTTTATTATTTGCTTGGTTATAATCTATTTTGTAAATTACTTATTTATGAATTTCATGACAGTAACTTGAATTACTTATTTATGAATTTCATTACAGTCAAAACTAACAACAATAGATCTGTTCGCGAATCTTTCTCTTTCTATCTTTGCTGTCTCAATAAATAGCTGTCAAATAATTTGGTAGGAAAACAAACCAATATTTAATATGGCTGTTATATCAAAAAGTATTATTTTACATTAAAAAAAAAAAAAAAAACGGATTATTTTACATTAACAAAATTATTAATTTATTAAAATTAAGTGTTGTATGTTGCATAAAGTTGAAAATGGAGTTGTCGAATTATGCGAAAGAGTTAGATCCATTAGCTAAACTACGTTAATAACCCAAAATTCAAAATTTAGAAAAAGATCCTTATTTATTGAAATATGATAAGACAAATTTGCTTAAAAATATAAAATTTTGTGCAATTTTTAATTATTTAATAAAATAAAAATCTGTGTACACTGGAAATGAATGTAACAATAATCATAGTATCACAATGGCGCAGCAATACTTCGAAGCTGGTTGGTTAAAGGACCTCGGTGGACATTTAAAATATGGTGTTTTTTTGGTTTTAGGAAAAGTAAACAAAAAATACATAATTTTTCTACTCATTTATATTTTATATATTTTAATAGGTGCTTCACTCCCAAAGGCTTAATGAAAAACCACTGGAAGCTTGGTTGCTGCAAATTTAAGTGGTGACATAATATTTGGACATTGCCAGTGCAAAGCTGGTCTTTATGAAACATGCTCACATATTGGCATAGTTTTATTTGCTTTAGAAAGCATATACCGAGGCTGCTCTGCTGACGCAGTAAGTTGTTTACATAAGTTTAGTTTTAATATTGCAATTTTTATTATTGTTTAGAAATCGGTCACAGATGTTATTGGAATAAAGCTTCCGTAAAACACCAGCTACACATACACACCAATAAATAAATTAGTTTTCAAAGCTAAAAATAATTATTCACGAATAAATACAAGTAAACCCATTTCTGTTCGTGCTATATTTGTAATCCCAAATTTTCTTCATCGGCTGCAACAGTATATGGACAGAACGAAGAAAAAAAAGCTGTGAATTATTTAGAAAAATATTTGAAAAATACACATATTAATTTGAAATTACATTCAGCTGGATTGTTTATTTACAATCAAAAGCATTATTATGCTGCTTCTCCAGATGCTGTTTTTCAATGTGATTGTTGTGGGATTGCTCCAGCAGAAGTAAAATGCCCTTGCAATTTACGTAATGGTGAAGATATTGATTGTACATTAAATGAAAAAAATGTTGTATAATAAAAGGCAAGGCAATACTAGTGAATATGTAATGAACAAAAATCACACCTATTTTTTCAAGTGCAACTACAAATTTTCATTACATGATCAGAATTTTACTATTTTTGTATTCACTCTCCAGCTAGAAAAATTGTAATACAAGTTGTAATTGATAGGGATTTTTTAAATAAATATATTAAAGAATGTGATATTTACTTTATTTAAATATTAATACCAGAGCTCTTAGGTTCTTTTTATACATTAAGAAATAATGCTGTGAATGCTTAGCATATATATTTATGTATTATATTTTATTTTTATTGTTACAAAAGTATTTTTGCATGCAATTATTTTTTCTTAATCTTTGATACTTAAACTAAATTTCATACTATTTTGATTTAACATACTTTGACTGAATCTAAAACTTTAATTTTATTTATTTATTTAGTTATTTATTTATTTGCCAATACAAGGTTTATTACAATATACATATTATAAGAATGCTTAAATATCTAATATATAACATAGTATTAAGTATTTTATACAATAAGAATAAGGTAAGTTTAATTTAATACAAAACTTCTGTCTTCTTTTTATTTTATTTACAAACTGCATTAAAATGTTAAATAAATTTAAATATAACATTGATAAAATTTTTTTTTTTACATTTAATTAAAAACTTTAAAAATAATAATAATGATAAAAGCAAAAATATTTTAATTATGTGCAAGATAATAAGTATATATATATTTAATAGTGGAAATTATATTATTATTGTGTTTATTTATGTATAGGATTAGGTTGGGTGACTAGGTTTTTAGGGTGGAACAGATTCTCCTTTTAAATGTGAATTTGGAAGTGGATGGTGAAAAGTGCATACTGAAATTATTGAAACTACTACAGCATCTATTTATCGGTTCGTTTTTGCCGTAGTCTGTACTAATTACGTACTAAGTATGATGAAACTAAGAAAAATGACGAAAAAAAAATTTTTGAAATTTTTTTTTTTTTGAAAATGTTAGTAATTACGTACTAAGTATGATGGAACAAAGAAAAATGAGAAAAAAAAATTGGGAAAATTATTGAAACTACTACAGCATCTATTTATCGGTTCGTTTTTGCCGTAGTCTGTACGATGTGCAATGACCTTTAGCGTTGGTGTGTGCCTAGTTTGTCTTACGTCATTATTAAAAATTATTCTTTGCTTTATGTAAGCAACGTTAATAACATTTTTCAAGATGTCAAAAGTAAGGCAGGATGTTGATAGCGCTCGTCGTGAGGATAGTGAGATAATGTCGATTGCTTTAAGTCGCAATGTATAAGACGGAAGGATGGTTTAATTTCTTGGGTCGTATAGGTCTCGTAGGGCGAAAAGGAGGATTTTTTTTGAACCGACTCGATTCTATCTTTGTGGACATGATGATATGGATCCCAAATAGAACATGCATATTCTAGTATAGGACGAACTAGTGCACAGTATAAGCTTTTAGTCACCCATACATTTTTGAACTCTGCAGCTCTCCTTTTGATAAAACCTAACATTTTATTAGCTCTAGAAATGATACTATTATAATGTGGGGTAAAACTTAATCTAGTGTCCAATAGAACGCCCAGGTCGTTGATTTTGTCCACACGGTGTAATGTAGTACCATTTAAATGATAATTATGTACGGATATATATTTTTCCTAGAGAAGCTAATAACATGACATTTAGATCTAATCTATTAATTGCGCACCAATCCATTAAAATTTGAAGTCTCGATTCAAAGAAATGATAATCAGACAAATTAGATATAGTTTTAAAAATTTTCAAGTCATCAGCATAAAAGAGATGAGGAATAGAAGATAGTTTTTCGGATAGATTATGGATTAAATTGTTGAATAATAGAGGGCCTAAGTGACTGCCTTGAGGAACACCTGAGGATACGGAAATTTGTTTGGATAGAAAGCCTTGATATTTAACAAATTGAAATCTATGAGCAAGGTATGAGGTAAGCCAGTTTAATTATAAGCTATCAACTCCTAACTTCCTTAATTTTGCTCTTAAGATGTTATGGTCGACACGATCGAATGCTTTGCTAAAATCTGTATAAACTACGTCAATCTGATGACCATTTTCCATATTACAGAGCAGATCGGATGTAAAAACCATTAGGTTTTTGTGGTGGTGGAGCGACCTTTCCTGAATCCGTTCGTGTAGAGAGAGATTTATTGAAGATAAATTGTAGAGGTTCAGATAAATGTTGCGCGAAATTATGAAGAAAGATAGGTGGTATTAAATCGGGGCCAGGTCCCTTCTTTATGTCAATGCCAGTCAATTCATTGTAAATTTCCTCCGTTGTAATTGACAGTGATGTTAAAAGAGGTGTCTGATTTGTATTTTCAACGTTGGTCATACATGAATCAGTTGCAGGCCTGTAACATTCAGAGAAACGGTCGGCAAACATATCACAGATAACACGAGGGCAAGTGGAATATGAGTCGTCTTTGAACATTGTGGATGGATACCCTGAACAATTTCGCTTGATATTTACAAACTCGAAGAATTTTTTAGGATTAATAACAAGATCTTGTCCTAGTTTGTTAATGTAGGAATCATAAGCTGTACGAGCCAAAGACGACAATTCGGTGGCAATATCCTTATGTTTTTGTATTAATTCAGGACTAGGAAGACTTGATTGTTTAATTTTTTTGTACAATTTGTTTCTCCGATTACGTAAGGATCTAAGGTCCTTGTCTAGCCACGGTTCAGTTAATTTATCATTTTGAGTTATTTTAGGAACGTAAGTATCTATGATTCCGAAGTTTGTACCATTGAAAGATGAAATAGTAGTATCCAAATCATTGGATATAAATATCTCAGACCAATTAGCAGCAGCAAAGGCAGTATTTATGCCTTCTAAGTCACAGTTTTTAAAATTATATATAACTTTATTGTTATAAGTTTTTATGAAGGTATTTTCAGTGGTTTGTAGCTCAACGATGATTGCTGTATGATGTATTGTGTTTGAAAAAAGATTTTCAACATCATTGCATGGACCTACGACAGGGATGATATTTGACTTTTTCAATTGTACCTATTTTATTTAAAAATTGTACCTTTTTGATAAACATTGCACCTTTTTTGTTATTTTGTGTTTAGATTTTAAATATTTCGTTCTTGTTAAATAATATATAATACATAGAACAAAAAACTTCACTAATTAACAAAAACAATAAACAAATAATTTTAGCACATCCGTCATTTGTATTTGATACAAATTTGAAATTTTAATTAATAATAATATGAATATTTTGATTTATATTTTTGGCTACCTTCTTAAAATAGCACAATTTTGAGATGGTAGCCAAAAAACTAAAACAAAATTTGAATAGCCAAGAAAAACAAAATATTTATAAACGTTCTGACAATGTTAATTAAAATTTTACAAACCATGGTTCTATTAAATTTAAACTTAAGTTTTATTAAAGTACAATTCGTGCAATTGCAGTAATTTTACAATTGATACAAACGATGGATGCGGGTTAATACAAAATACGTATAAATATAATATCTTTCTTAATTATTCAATTAGTTCATATTCAGTCGGATCCTTATTTGGCAAAGTAATATTTCCAAGTATTCCTACACTGAAATTAGTGCAATTGCGCGAATTGCACTTTAATAAATCTTTTGTCTGTTAAGCAGAACATGTTGACAGTGCTAACTTATTTAATTTTTTGTAACTTTTTTTAAAAATTGTATGTGTTGTGTTTGTGTACCTAAAATGATGCAATTGTACCTAAAGTACCTTTAAGTATGAAAGTATGGGCCGAAAAAGGTACAATTGTACCTAAAAAATCATCCCTGACCTACGACCACTTCGTCATAGCAATTGGAAAAGATCAAATCAAGGCATCTTCCATTATTATTTGGATCTTTTACTATCTGTTGCAGATCATTTCCATAAAAGTTATCGATTAGTGAAAATTCTATGTCATTAGTAAAATTTAAAATAAGTAGATGTTTGACAGAGTCGTCAAGAATAAAAGATAAGTTTGGCCTGTTGAAATCACCAAACACAAATATATTGTCATGTTCGTTCAAAGTACAGTAGATTGAATGGAAGGCTTCGTGGAATTCATTGTATATAGCTTCAGTTGCATTTGGAGGGATGTAGACAATACCGACAAAGATATTTTTTTTCTAAACGTATCTTAATAAAAGTGAATTCGAAAGATTTAGATGCCGTTGTATGGACAATTTCATGGGACCATGAGTTACGTACAGCGATTAGAACACCACCGCCTCTAGACAGACCAGTAGCTTCATAGTTGCGGTCATTTCTATATATTGTCCAGTCATTTCCGGCGATTTCAGCATCAGTATGAGAAGAATTCAACGAGGTTTCTGTTATCGCAAGAATATCGAATTGGAAGGAGTTTGTGTCGATAAATACATTTTTTAATTTCCCTCTCATACCGCCACAATTATGATAGAAAAATCGTATGGGGGAGGAAAATTTGGAATTAGGTTTACCAGAAAGGAGATTTTTTCTGTAAGGGACGAAAAAACTTGTCATGATCTTCACGAGACTTTTGAAGAGAGGAAATCCTTTTAGAACATAAATGTGAAGCGTAAGTTTTTAAGTCGAAGCTCACTTTGGATGAGTTAATTCCAAAGCCAGCGTGGAAGCGATCGAAAATGTCTTAGAGATTTATAATCCACTGGAAAACCTTCCTGTTGTTTATTGACTATTAGATTAGTTTTAGTTTTTCCTTCAATACAAACTGTATCAGGTCATGGAGATATGATAAGTACAGTCTAACATTGTTAAATATTCTTGAATCTCTAAGTGGGTGTGTATCAGTCGAAACAGGGCGGGAGGAAATCGACTCTTGTGGAACTGTAACAACGAAAGGGTTAGTAGATTCTATGGTGTTTGATATATTAGTAGGAGCAGGACGATTATTTTCCATGTTGTTAGTAGTTTTAGATATGTTAGTAGTTTTAGATATGATAGTAGGATCAGGATGGTTAGTTTCAATTTTATTAGTGTTCGGAAAGTCTGATAATATGGTTTGATCAGAGGTAGGAGTCAATTGATTTGATGACTTATAGGGAACTGAAATAAAGGAGGGAAGGGGTTTCAATGTTTGTCCCTGCACAAGGTTCTGATATTTTTTTTTGTACAGCTATCGCTACAATTAATATTGTTCTGATTACTATTATTAACATTATTTTCTGAATCAGAGACAGTTATTTTAAGAGCAGGTGGTATACGAGTATTAGTACTAGTATTATTATTTCTATTTCTATTTTTTTTTTGTTTTTATTTTATTATTATTATTATTTTTATTATTATTTATTATTTCTTTGTAATTTACCCACGGTTTGAAATATAGATTACCTATTTCGATAGAGCTACCGTCTGGATTACTCAATAGCCAAGCATATTTACTGGGAATCTGAAGTTTAAACGAACTAAAAGATTTATTCGTCCTGAAATTCTTAGAATTTGGATGAAGTTTCAAGCAGTCGAATTCTCTAATGTATAGAACATCTTCAAGAACTTTTTTGATGTGGGATTTATTTAAATGGCCACTTCCTTTGACGTGAAAATTTTTTTTTTCCTGATGAAGATGAGAAATGGTATTGCTGTTATCCATTGCTGAATTTGATTCTCTGTTTTTACTATTATAAGAATCAAGTCTATTTAATCTATTAATCCAGTCAGTTTTACTCCACGATGTACCAAATTTTGTTAAGTAAGATTCAGCAGGTGGGAAATGGAGTTCAGGTATTACCAGTGAATTTGGACTAGAATCTGGTAATAATAATTCTGGTGTAAGTGGAATTAGCTGAAGTGTAGAGGGAGAAGAGAAACTGTTTACCCCACACTTAGTTGTCATTAAATTATTATTAATATTAATATTATCATTATTATCACAGTTAATGATTTCGTAATATACGAATGTCACATTTCTGTCGTAGACTGCATCTAGTGTAGATATATTTGAACTAACATGTTTTATCTCTTCAATGGCATCTTTGACAATTGATTTAGTTGATACAAGCTCATCACTAAAGCAAATTAGTTGAGATTTTATTACTTCCACATTATTATTGGTTTTAACTTAGTTAATTCATTAAAAACATTGCGAAAATTTAAGGAATTATCTGATAAGTTTTTTCCAGTGATGATTGAAAATTTTGTACGTTACTATCGGCAATAATTTTTAATTTTTTCAGAGATGAATTTATATTGTCCAATTGAAATTTAATTTTGTCAATTAGTGATTCATTATTTGTTTTAATATTTTCATTAACACATTCGATATTGGCGTTAAACTTGTGAATTTTCTTTGATAAAATTACAAACATTTCTATTTGTGAATTGCATTTTTTGTCAATGTTATCAATCTGAGAGCATAAGTCATGAACATGTTGTAGTATAGATAATGTATTTTCCCCAACTTTGTAAGCTTTCTTTTCATTATACAATTTTTTTTTTACTAATTGATTCAACCGAGTCAGAAAGAAGCTTTAATAGATCATTATTAGATTTAATGGCTAACATAACATGCGAAAGACTAATTGATTTGCATTCACTGCAGTAA
Organism: Empis stercorea; assembly: GCA_949752835.1. Classification (NCBI taxonomy): domain Eukaryota; kingdom Metazoa; phylum Arthropoda; class Insecta; order Diptera; family Empididae; genus Empis; species Empis stercorea. The sequence continues at coordinate 20,916,844 of OX457086.1, forward strand.
AAGGTGAAAACTTGGTTGTATTCTTTTAAAAATTTGATTGCGGATCGTGAAAGACCTAGACAATGTGTATGAAAGTATTTTTGACATATACCATTACAGCAAATTTGGTCACTATCAATTGACAAACAATGAGTACTACTGCATTTGTTCATATTAAAAGTTTTTCTTTTTTTTTATGTAAGTAAATAATTTAAGTTTCAATGTCAATGGAAGTTATAATAAGTTTCAATGTCAATAGAAGTTATTACACCTTATTATTCTATATTCGCATATGTAGTATATATAAATAAAAAAAACACACACACAAAAAATAAAAACAATAAATTTTCTTTTCTTTGAGTAATTTGATATATGCACAATAAAATTAGTCTTTATAATTTAATATATTTAAAGTACTTTTATTATTTTTTTTTAATATTTGCATGCACACGCGACAAAATTGGGCGAATGTACGTTGTGAAGGTGAAAGATTTAAATTAAAAAAATTGTGAATATTATTAGAAATTACATTAAAAATTTAATTAGTGGAGCGAAATTTAAACACGTCCGAACAGTAAGACAATTAAAATATTTTCATTGAACTTTATTATTTCTTATTGTTTTGTTAAAATTACTTGAATGTTATTTTATAATACTTATAAAACATTCAATAATTAAAATTTAATATATTTTCTGTTCTTTTATATTTTAATTTAAATCTTTTCTTTTCTATTTTAATATAAATCTTTTCTTTTCTATTTTAATTTAAAACTTTCCTTTTCTATTTTTATTTATGTTATTATATTAAAAAAAATTATTCATCATCAGGTAAGGTTGGTGACACAACAGATGAACTCAGGTTCACCAAAGCACAATAGGTAACTACAATTGCATCAATATAGGATTTTGATTCATCATCATACGTTTTGGAAATACACGTTATTGGTTGAGTATTTGAAAGAATTAAATATTTTTGTCGCAAACAACAAATAACTCTTACCACGTGAATTCTGAGACGCACTAAATTCGTAGATTCTTCCACAGCGAACGGATCCAATTGCATCCTTCCTTCTAAAAAAGCTGGCATATTAAGATCTGCTCCTCTGGACCGAACAGCATCGTATATCAAAAATCCTCTATCTGATAATACAATGTCACCAGGGATCAAAGAATTCAATAAATCTGAATTTAATGTGACGAATTTATCGCTGCTTCTTCCACCAAATTCTTTTGATGTATATATAACTGCACCACTAGGAGCTATACCATTTAAATATTTCATAGTTTCTGCGCTTTTATAGGAAGAATAAATTGCAGCTCTTACAACAGCTTCACCTTAAGTTAAAAATATTGTTATTAATCTTTTATTATTAGTAATTATTATTTATTAATATCTGATTTTACCTGATTTTTCTATTCGAATCTCGTAGCAGTCTATTATAGCTGCCAATTTATCACCAAACACCTGTTTAAAATATGATGGAGTATAATGTAGTCTAACCTCAGGAGAAGGCCAAGGCACAAATGTACTTAGTTCAGTACTCAGAACTATTATGCATTCGTGGAATTTTTTCGATACTGTTTGAGTGGAAACGCCAAACATGTAACCAAGTAAAGTACATAAATGGAAGATCTAATCTGAGTTTCATAAGCGTCATTATCAAAACTTGAAATGTATTTAATTTTTTTCTAAGGCAATTCGGTAAATTATTTTCAATTGCTTTATAAATTGTCAATAATGTGAAAAAATGCGATAAACCACTGAAATATTTGGTTTTTTTATCGTTATTTTCAAATGCCTCAATACCATATTCTGCTAGCCGTAGTTCTTTATTGATATTAATTTTTTCGGAGTCATGTTTTTCCACTTTAAATTCTACTGTTACAATATCGGTCTTAGTTAAATCGGTTTGAATACCTAAAAAGATATTAGTGCCATTATATATTAAATAAAACATGTTTACAAATTTGTACTTAATATACTCCCAAAACAAAGAAAAGTACCTATTGTTTTATGTAAAGGTTCTTCTTCGCGTTCAATTTCGACCACAACATTTACGTCAAGATATTCTACATCCATAAACTCTTCATTGTTATTTTCTTCTGTGACCATGTCATCATCTTTATGGCAAGCTAACAATCGAACGTCATTAAATTTTTCTTTATTCTCTAATCTGTTCTTTTGGCGCAAATATCTCGTCATAACTACAGTAGTATCTATATGAGCATTTACTTTTCCATATCCCAAGTGTAGAGTAAGAACCCAATCTGGGTTTAATTTATCAATTAAATTAGCGCACTTACCTGAAATATTAAATTATTTAATGAATGTTACATTTTACAACATATACTTGTTAAAAATTAATACCTGTTATAAAATGTCGAGCACAGACACGGGCTGTGTTAAGATTGAGGTGCTTCCGATTTATAGCAGCAATCCATCGACGACGTCTTTCTTTTGATAGTTCGTTCAGGTCTTTTGTACGAACACGAATATCAGGAAAGCGAAACAAAGATATTTTATCTTTTGAAAAATTTGCCGAACAGTTTTTAATAGCACAAGAGGTTGGCATTTTAAAACAATTATTACGATATTTTTTATTATAAGTTTATTGTTTATATAAACTACACTACACTACACTAATTGTTATAATAACCACAATTAATTACTAAAATAAATTATATACACATAACTTTCTTTTCTACAATTATTTATTAATATTTATTACTATAATAAATAATATACACAAAACTTTTTACAATTATGATATTTTGTATGGAAACAGATTAGCTTTGTTCAATGACTTTTCAGAACAGTTTTGGACAGCACACTTTAGCACATCTCCTAAACTCGGAGTTACGTGTATTCGTAATTCCTTATAGAATTAACATTTGTCGAAATTTTCATAAAGACCATAAAGTGCTCGTAAATTATATCCATTAAGTTTTACTGCTTGTGAATAATATGATTTAGCTATTTATATTTAAATAAAATTTGTTTTTTCTCTAATAATACCACCATATAGAGATAATAACTTGCAAGTTTCGACTTACATTTTCCATTTTTTTTTTTTTTTAAATTTTTCAATAAACAATATCCAAAGCAAAGTGCAATTAAATCATTAAATGCGGCATTAAAAAAAACAATACCCTATTAGGATGTAAAGTAAAGATTCCATATTAACAAATTTGGTGTTTTCTCAAGTGGCATTTTAACGTGGGCTATCTCACATTGTTTATACGCAACACCTATTTTGCTGTTGACAGTACTTTATGAGTTATCTCATGTCATTATTTTAAAGTGGAATGCCACGAAATGGAACGTGCTATAACTCATTTATGAGATAACTCACGTTAAAATTAAAATGCCACTTCAGATTAATCTGAACAATCTGAATGGTCTCCACTAAGATATTATTGCACTCAGTATGCTGTTTCATTACATGAAAGTTAAATATGTAATATTTTTTAGATTGAAATGGAGTTAATTAATAATGATGATGATGCATTAGCGTCGGTGCTGGCATATATATATATATATATATAATCGAATCTAATGATAGTAGTACGTCATCTGAATATGAATCAGAAGATAATCTTTTTGAAATGGATGAAAGTTCTGATTCTGATGATGAACGATTTATGTTTGTTGGTGAAAATGAGAGGAACTGCATACAAAAGTATGTTGAAGAAATTATTCCCTCATATCATGAAAGTGAATTTATAATGCACCTTCGGATTAGCAGAGAACTGTTCAAGAAGATTTGTGATAAATTTGGTGACTCAGGTGCATTTAATTTATTAGACAGCAGTAAAATATATTCACCACAAATGCATATAGCATTATTTTTGTGGTTTGCTGGTCATGAAGCATGTTCCTATCGCGATATCGCTGATAGATTTAATGTGGCGTTAGGAACTGTATGCTACATAATTAATCGAAGAAGAAAAAAATGCAACCAGTAGTATAATTGATGAAAAAACTGGAATCAGAGGAATAATAGGTACTATTAATTTTTATTTTTTATAAAAACAAAATAATTATATAAATTAATTTTTAGGAGCTTTAGATGGCACACATATAAGAATAGATCCTCCCAAACACTCAAAAGATGACTACATAGATAGGAAAACACAATAAGATTATGCATGCAAGGTATTTGCAATGAAAAGCGGATGTTTATAGATGTGTTCGCAGGTTATCCTGGATCTGTCCATGATAACAGAGTATTTCAAAACTCAGATATATACTCGAAATTGCCAATAGTATGCAACAATAACCTAATATTGGCAGATTCTGCATATGCATGTACAAATTACATAATAACACCATACAGAGATAATTGACGTCTGACAACAAAACAAAAACTTTTCAATAGAAAATTAAGTTCAGGAAGAGTTGTTATAGAACACAGTTTTGGAGTGCTGAAACAAAGATTTCGTCAGTTATACTACTGCAAATTAAGGGGGATTGAAAAGTTATGCCATTTTCTAAGGGCAGCAGTTGTTCTGCATAATTTGAGTGACGGGAACGAAATACTAAGTGAAACAAGCGAAACAAGCGATATAGGAACTATAGATGAAGATTATGTAAATACCTGTTGTGAATTGAAGCACCCAGTACTTTAATTCACAACCAAAAAACAGCTAACTAAATTATTTTGAAATAATATAAAATTATTAATTAAATTTTGCAAAATAATTAAATATTAAATTAGAACAAAATTTTGAAGAGTTTATTGGCTAACCAAAATATCGCATGCGATATTTTGGAAAACCAAAAAGCTCTTCAACCAAATAAAATAGCTGTTTTTTGGTAACCAAATTAAGTTTACTTGGAGGTGTCGAATAGACACCAATTAAATTAAATAATAAGTCTACTTTGGGGTGTCAAGTAGACACCAATTAAATTAATTAAGTTTTAATTTGGGTGTCAAGTAGACACCAACTAAATAAATTAAAAAGTCAAGTAAAGTTATTAATTAAAAAAGTAAAGTAAAGATTATAGTTAAAAAGTTGAGTAAAGGTTTAAAAAAGAATATTTTTGGTTAAAGTTATACTACAACGTTTTGTGACATTAAAGTAATAAATTGATAATTTAAACAGTTATTGTTTATTAAAATTTTATTGTATTATAGTTTAATAGAAAATAATAAATAAATAATTTAAATTTACGTTTAAAAAATAATTCAAAGTAATAAATATTTTAATAAGAATTTAAATAAAATCAACATAACATAAATTGAACATTGTAAATGTTAAATGAAAATTAATAAATAATTAAATATTAAAATAAATATATTAATAAATAAAAAAGTTAAAGTGGAGTTAAGAAAGTGTTTTATTTGAAAAGAACATAATAGTAAAAGGTAATTTTATAACATACCAATCATCGGTCCGCATTAAGAGATCAATTATGTGAACAAGTTTTTTTAAGGTAATATTTTTTTAATGTTTTCAATTTTAAATTATTTTATTTTACAGATTTCAGAATCGATAATTAGTCAATGTAATGTTATTGTTGCATACCATTGGCAATTTCGAGTATATATCTGAGTTTTGAAATACTCTGTTATCATGGACAGATCCAGGATAACCTGCGAACACATCTATAAACTTCCGCTTTTCATTGCAAATACCTTGCATGCATCAGCTTATTGTGGTTTTCCTATCTATGTAGTCATCTTTTGAGTGTTTTGGAGGATCTATTCTTATATGTGTGCCATCTAACGGTTGCATTTTTTTCTTCTTCACTAGGCCAACGAATTACAGCTTCTGCCAAATTGCTCAAGAATTTAATAACTCTATTAATTATGTAGCATACAGTTCCTAACGCCACATTAAATATATCAGCGTGAGGAACATGCTTCATAATGCTATATGCATTTGTGGAAAATATATTTTTATGCTATCAAATAATTTAAATTCATCTGAGTCACCAAATTTATCACAAATCTTCTTGAACAGTTCTCTGCTAATCCGAAAGTGCATTATAAATTCACTTTCATGATGTGAGGGAATAATTTCAGCAACATACTTTTGTATGCAGTTTTTGTCATTTTTACCAACAAACATAAATCGCTCATCATCAGAATCAGAAGAACCTTCATTCATTTCAAAAACATTGTATGTACGCGAATGTATCATTACTGTTTAAATATATATACAAAAACAGAAATAGATATTTATAAATCAAATATTTATATAATATTTAATATAATGAATATGAATATTTATATAAACATATATAATATTTGCTACCCCACCATCGACTCCACCAATTTGACCAAATGGTAGTGGTATAATATAAATGGTAACACCAGTATTAATATTGTATTAGTAATACAATTCAAGCTATCAGCAACACCAACATCAACATATATACATATATATATATTATATATTATATATAAAAACACTCGTTCCACATTAAGAAATATTAAATATTTAATATTAATTTATAGATTAATTATTCATGAAATATAATTTAATTTATAATAAAAAATTAATTAAAAATAATAAATATAAAATATTTATATATTGTATTATTATATAAATTTCTTTAAAAAAAATTTAAAATAAATTTTGAAAACTAAATTTATTGTGTTTAATTTCTAAGAAAAGGCCAATTTTTTAATAATTTATACTGGTTTGTTTGTAAATTTGTGAAAATCTTTTTTAATTTTTTGTATTTTTTTTCATAACAATAACAACAGTAACAGTAACAATTTAATTTAATTTAACTTTTTTTCAACAGTAACAATGTAATTTTTTTTTTTATTTTTTGTATTTTTTTTTCATAACAATAACAACAGTAACAGTCACAATTTAATTTAATTTACTTTTTTTTCAACAGTAACAATTTAATTTTTTTTTATTTTTTGTATTTTTTTTTCATAACAATAACAACAATAACAGTAACAATTTAATTTAATTTAATTTAATTTTTTTTCAACAGTAACAATTTAATTTTTTTTTTATTTTTTTAAATGGTATACCTGGTGGATCCAATCGGTTTTTGATCGGGAAGCTAGGTCAGGTAAACAAACGAGAGAGGGAGAAAATCCTGTATCCTAAACTGGCAGCCAGTCAGCATACAGGTAGGCGTCTGTTCCCCATATTAGGGGCGGCCTTTCTTTTTATATCTGGCGGTAGGTATAAAACGCATCATGAATGTATGATGGAAGAGTCGAAAAATAAAAAAGCGGGTAGGGATATCTACCCAAACGTCGGCAGTTACTACGCCTGCCGGCGGGCCCCTCCCCAAAAGGGATAGGTCGCCAGTATATTTGGATTTAACGGCAAAACAGACCTCGGCAATTGAAACTGGTAAGTCTTACTCTTGTGCAGTCAAAACTCCTGTAAGTCCCGTTAAGGCTGCGAACAAAATTCGCATGAACCTTAATGGTACGGACAGGAAATGGCTCACAATATGGATCAAAGAAGGGAAGACGAAGGAAGAAGCATACTCCATGCTGAAGGAGAAGAAGAGACTGGCGCTGGAAGCTCCTTCGACCTCTGGGAGCGCAAATGCTCAGACGGAATGTCTGAGTAAAAAGCGTAACAGATCAGAGGAAGAAGAGCATCCAGTTGCGAAGAGGTAAGGTCAGAGGTGACAGGAAAATGCCATCGGGAGATGGTATGCCCTGCAATGCCTCTGATGACAGCTTGAAGATCGCGATCATCGACAGAGCTCATCCGGAGGGAAAAATTCTCCTGGGAAACCAGAAGATCCTGAAGGATAGCTTTGAATCCTGGCAGATTGAAGCGATGACGGCAGAACCGGAATGCTTTATACCCCACTTTGAGTGGAGTCGCTTCTCTGGGAATGTCTTCAGAGTAACCTGTCAGGATTCAGAGTCGGTGGAATTCGTGAAGGATATGGTCATGAAGAAAGGTAAGCTATGGCAGGACTCAGACCTGCACGTAGTTGGGAAGGATGAGGTGCCTAGACTCAATAAGGTATTCTTGTGGATACCTGAAGAGACTAGGCAACCCCAGGACGTGTTAAGATTTATTGACATCTTGAACAAGAAGTTAAATCTTGGTATATGTAAAGGGGCGGACAGTAAAATAGTTAACTGGATAGCCTCTATGTTAAGAAGTAGAAGAATACGGGCTAATTTCGGGGACTCCAAGAAGGTGGGTCACGCCAAAAAAGGTACCCCGCAAGGTGGTATATTATCACCGTTTCTATGGCTTCTAGTCATGGATGACTTACTCATGGAGTTATCGGAAGCGGGATATAAGGTTGTCTGCTATGCAGACGAACTGGCTATCCTGGTCAGAGGGAAATTTGAGACAACGCTAACCTCGCTAATGCAAAGTGCGATAACTCTTGTGATCAACTGGGCAACAAGAAACGGACTTAGAGTTAACCCGACAAAAACTGAGCTTTGTCTTTTCTCTCGAAGACGGAGGAATCCCAGTCTAATCCTCCCGAAAATTGGTAACAGTACTCTCGTTCTGGTAAAAGAAGTTAAATTTTTAGGTATCATTCTTAATAAGAAACTGCAATGGAGACAGCATCTCGATCAAAGAGCTGGCAAAGCCACAAAAATCTTCTGGATCTGTAGAAATGCAATTGGGAAAAAATGGGGTTTATCTCCAAAGATAATTCACTGGATTTATACAAGTATTATAAGACCTATACTAACACATGGGGCTTTAATATGGTGCAAAGCACTGGAGACTGCTACAAACAGAAAAATATACGAGAGAGTTCAACGCCAATGCTGCCTAGGTATCTCAGGGGCACTGAGAACAACGCCTACTAAAGCATTGGAAACTATTCTCTTCATACAACCGATTAAAATTCATGTGACAAAGTTAGCGGCAAATTCTGCCATACGCCTCAGCTTAAATGGCCTTTATAATAGAAATAATTTACCGCTAATATTAATTCTAAGGTAATGTAAATGTTAGTTAAACATTGCAATTATTACACTTTTAATTATTTATTTGATATTTGAAATATTTAATATTATATTACAATATTAAAATATTCAAATGCTTTTTATTTTAAATGTGTTATAATTATTTAATTCCGAAACTTAAATAATTAACGAAAAACATACTACAAACTAATTATAAATTTTTTTAAGTAATAAATAAAAAATTAAATATTCAATCTGGGGGTGTTTGTAGGCATCATCAGTTGAAATTAATGCTGCGGTTTTTAAAGAAGCGCAAGTTGCTGCTCAGGAAAGGGCAGTTTGGGTAGATGGAGATTGCAAAATGTTGATTTCCCTGTACAAGGAAACAAGACCATCTCTTGGAAAAAGTACAGGTACCAAGACGAAGAAGAAAATGTGGGAGGTGATTACCAGGAAGCTCAATGAAAATGGATGTTACTTCAATTTTTATTTTTAAAATAATTCACCATTTCTGCTAATATTTGTTTTTTTTTCTCAGCTATTTCGTTTCTTTTTTCTGCTGCATCATTTTTTCTTTTTAATTGCACCGTTCTTTCTTTGTACATTTCTACGTTTTCATCCCTTTCCTTTTTGTTTTTTCAACATGGCTACTTTCTTTAAATTTGCGCCACAGTATCAACTCCTTAGCTACAGAATTTTTACGTACTGTAGCTACGGTTTCGTCTTGTTCGTTTTCTTGAACTGGAGATGATGGCCCTGCTGTTTCTTCATTGATTTGTTCATGTTCCGGACATTCCGCTATTCCGCTCATGGACTCCAATAATTCAGAATGGTTTCTTCCGGCTCCACTTGCGGAAATGAGGAATTCCAGAACAATAGCCGCTCCGTCAAAACTTCTTCCAGGTCCCTATAAAGAAACAAAATTGTATTATTACTTTTATTAATATAAGATAACAGTATAATTAATATAAGATAACAGTATAATTATTTTAATAATTAAATATGGAAATAAATATATTAATAAATAAAAAAAAGTTAAATTGGAGTTAAGAAAGTGTTTTATTTGAAAAGAAAATTTGTAGTAAAAGGTAACTTTTACAACATCGAGTTTATGTCGAATTAGCGTGCGTGAAAACGGATTAAGCTGGAATGGGACGAATAATGGATGGTTCCATTTCAAACTCAATCCCAACTCAACTCAACTCGGTACATGGAAACAAGGTAATAATTAAATTAGATAATTATTAAATTATTAAAGTAATTTTTAAATTATAATTACTTGCTATATTCGCAGACTATCCTATCTCTGCCTGTTTTTTTTGTTATGGAGAGTGGTCTTTTTAAAACTCCGCTCCAAGCTCTTCCACTTCCCTTCAACTTGGCTTATTGTGAAGCAACATCCATTTTCATTGAGCTTCCTGGTAATCACCTCCCACATTTTCTTCTTCATCTTGGTACCTGTACTTTTTCCAAGAGATGGTCTTGTTTCCTTGTACAGGGAAATCAACATTTTGCAATCTCCATCTACCCAAACTGCCTTTTCTGGAGCAGCAACTTGCTCTTTATTTTAGAAATGATATAAAATAATAACTAATATATTCATCAAAATTGAAATTTTATTTACCTTCAACAACATTATCACCCACTAATGATTGTATTTCGGGTTCGACGATGTTGTTGAAGTCCAGCTCCAGAGTCATCCCAATAGCAGCACCCCCAGATTCTTCGTACTGTGTAACGATTTGCGAACAGTAGTTTGGATCTAAAATTATATTAAATGATTCTTTCCATATATATTGCTATTCAATGTAACGAGTTGAGTTGGGATTGAGTTGACTTGAAATAATGAAAGTTTCCATGGATCAATTGTTGGAATGGGACGAATAATGGATGGTTCCATTTCAACTCAATTTATTAAATGGGACTTAACATGAAAAATTTATTAAATGGGACTTTTTCATTAATATCCCATTTATAAATGTCAAATAGCTGTCAATGCCCCTCTAAGAGGGGTTTATGTATGCTGGCTTATGTTGTAGGTTGTAGGAGGAAAGTCATTTGGATGTTGTGTCTATATATTGAAATTGTGTTTATTACATACATACATATATATATATTGAAAATCATAAATATATAATATTTTATGTGAGCCTAATAACATGAGCTTCCGAGCTACGGATTTTTTTAGTGGTAAACAAAAAGTACTTCTGAGGTGTAGATGTAATAAATAAACTTACTTTGGTTTATATATAAATAACTTAATTAATTGAAATGTAAATTGTTTAAAAAAATATAGATAAGCAATAAAAACAATTTTGTGTCGTGATCCTAATTAGTGGTTGAAAAATTATAATATATAAATTTTGGAAAATTTTAAAAAATTAAAAATAAAACATTTCATTTTGTTTTAAATATTGTATTTATTTAATTATTACAGTAACGAGCACTGCAATTGCAAAATGATCTTCATGGAAAGCTGAAAATAAATAAAGTGAATTTGCAAAATGATCTTCATGGAAAGCTGAAAATAAATAAAGTGAATTTGAAATTTTTTCTTTTATTTTTTCACTTTATAAGTTTTTAATAGTAAGTAAGTAAGTAAGTTTTTCTTTTAGTAAATACTATAAAAGTCCTTTTAGTGAGTACTATACATGTCCTCTGATAGTCCTTATAGTAAGTAATATAATTATAAATATAATAATAAATATTTATATTAATGTCCTTATAGTAATTGTTGTGTATTTATGGTTTATATGGGTTAGTGTAAACTACTGCACTTTTTCCCGATGGCCCATCTTAATTCAGTGGACTGAGAAGTACTTTTAATACTTTTATGCAGAACTTAAATACTACTTCTATTGTAAAAATATTTAATGAATGTTATCATTAAATATATATATATACGGTATATATATATACATATATTATGTTATCATTAAATATATATATATATATATATATATATATTATATTTGTATACACAAATATATATATATATATATAATGATAATATTAATTACTTTACAATAGAAGTAGTGTTTAAGTTCTGCATCTGCATAAAGGTATTAAAAGTACTTCTCATTCTCAGTCCACTGAATTAAGAGATTATATATAATTTTTTTTTTATATATATTATAACTTTGTTCCTTGAAAACCAAAAATACGATTAGTTAATTTAATAATTATGATTTAATAGTACCCACCGGATCTAATTTGTTGTGCCGTTTCAGGCGAACATTGAAGATTAACTTCGCCACCATCACATTTTATAATAGTTATATTCTCCATTTTTTTATTTTTTATTTCCAATATAATTGTCCTTTCTAAAAAAAAAACTTTTAAAACTTATTCACAATTAACGATTTATATTTATATTTTATACTACACTTATTATAAAATATAAATATAAATATATCTACATATTTTTAAAATATTTAATCTATTTTTTGTATATAAAAATACGATAAACAAACCCCGGGTTTGTCAAAAGCACATTTCCTCAAAATCGCCACATGTAGAACTATGAGCTATTCTAAAACAATGGGAATTCCTATACGTGCATATTATGCAGTTTTAGTAGTATTTTCAATGTACTATAATATTGTGCAGTTTTAGTAGTAAATATTGTGCAGTTTTAGTAGTATTTTCAATGTACTATAATATTGTGCAGTTTTAGTAGTAAATATTGTGCAGTTTTAGTAGTATTTTCAATGTACTCTACATAGGAAAGATAAAAAATGATATGGTAAATATAGGTAAAAAATGTGTCCCTGTTCGATTTTATTAATTTTTTTTCCTTCCAAGTTTATTATTCCAACAAAATACATATATATAAACTTATCATTTAAGTTTTCCCTAATTTTGCTTTTAATTGAACATATAATGTGATATGAAATAATATCCAATATTCCATTTATATAGCTCCTAAAAATATGCAAAATGTTCGTTTTTTGCAAAATTTTACATGATTAAGAATTTTGATTAATTATAAGTGTGAGGCAAATGACTATAATTTATTAATTAATGCACTTCTAGTTATTTTTTAGATATCTCTTTGGTACATAAATTTCAGCCTTCTATAATAAGCAGTTTGGGAAATACAGGGTGTTAAAAAAACTAAAAAAAGTTGTATGTAGATAACGGTATTTTTATACATCAAAGAATTAAATTTTAAAAAATTTGTTTATGTCACAAAAAAGATAAAAGATTTTCCTATCTTCTGGCTTTTACAGACCTCAAAAATTTTTATTGGTTTAAAAGTTATTAGATGTTCAATATGGGTAATTTTCGAACTTGGAGGGGGAATAACTCAGAGGGGAAAAGAGATAGAATTTTGTTCTACTGGACCTATTATTTTATTACTATCTATCTATATTCAAAATTTTAACACTTTATCTTGAAAGATGTAGAAGTTTGTGTAAACGGACGGACGGACAGACAGACGGACAAACGGACAGACAGAGTGAAACTAATATACACATTTCTTCCAATTTGGTTGGAAATGTGCTAAAAAGGGACTTACTTGAAATGTAAAATTTATTCAACTTTTTTATGTTGATTTTTATAAACAAACTTTTTTCAATTTAAAAAAATTGAATAATGATAATTTTTGACATAAAAAAAAGATCACAAAATATCCGACTTTCTTCCCCTAACAAATTTGTAGGGGTAGAAAATATCAGAAAATATCACAAAATATCACGAACTGTCCGTTCATTGAACAGCAAAAAATATCAGTTTAGAACAGAAAATATCAACAAATTTTCTTATTGAACGGCAAATCGTGATATTTTCGGATATTTTTGGATCTTTTTTGGTCAATGAACACAACTATTGTTTTCCTACCAAATTATTTAAACGTCAACAAATTTTTTTTTCAATTTGACATTGACGTTCTCGCGAACAGCTCAATTTGTATGTGCTACTAGCCTGATTGATGTAATAATGAACATAAATAAAAATAAAATATAAAACCTTTCGGTCAGATTTTCCTGCACAAGCGGCAAATTTTTATCATTAAAATCCACCATTTATAAATTTGTTTGTATAATAGCAAAAATATATTATTTACAATTAAAATTTAGTTAACGCGTACGTACATTAACATAATTTGAATATTTCTTCTTAATTTTATCTGATTTTTAAATTACTTAAATTATTTGAATTTTAAATATTATTTAGAACAATCTAATAATTTTAAACCAATCAAATATACATAAATTAACCACTGATTATTTATTTAGAACAAATTTAGTTCTATAGTTATAGTTTGTTATCCTATAATTTGGTTTCTGATTAAATAAACATGTGACAAGGACATTTATTGAAAATAAATTTTTGTTATCATTTACAGTTTGTATGCTTTCATATTTTTCAAAACTCACTTTAATATACATATTGCAAGTTATTAACATTAATACTTAATTACTTTAATTACTTTAAATGCTATACAATAACGACAGCACCTTTACGCTTTACCTCATTTTGAATCAAGCACCCCTTTGAATCAAGCAACCCAGAAAATATAATTTTCATACATAGTTCAGCGATACTTAGACTATAATTAAATATGCTCTGAAGATTTTTTACCTTTTTCGGTTTACAAAAATTATTTAAAAACTTTTGTGTGGATTCAGGCATTACGATTTTAATGATATATTCTTATTGCAGTGTTAATGACTGTGGGAGGTATAAAATTTTAAAAGGTAGTTTTTAATGGCACATACTATAAAAATTGATGAAAATAAAATGCTTTTAATATGCATTTGACCAACAAAAGTACTGTTGAATATATTTTCGACACAGGACCAGGACGACGGGAAATTATAAAATATATTTTTTTTAAATAATTAGGAAAAGAAATTAGAGTTTTTTTATAAGATTAAAACTATATAGCTCACTTGTTAAAGAATTTAAGTACATTTATGTTACAAGTAATGAAAATATTAATTGCAGCAAAATGAAATTTTATTAGAGTACATTCCATTTCAAAGAAATAAATATAATTATTTTATATTATTTTTTTCGTAAAAAAAATCGAAATTGTATAAAATGTTATGGACTATATTCATGTATATAAATACATTCATACCGGATTCTTCGGGTAAATAATGTGTACAAAAATATTGAATAAAATTTAGTTTTTTGTTTAGAAAAATAATTCCTAGAAAACAATAATAAAAAAGCTGCCAAGTTGGAAGAGTGCTTCATATCCCCTTTTAAATCAACCTAGGATTTATTAAAAACAAAGAATTGAGTAAAAGTTATAATATTTTGTAAAACTACGTGTTTTTCACAATTTAAAAGTAAATATATTTTATGTTCTTATATAAAACTTATGATGTTGGTTGGTTGGTTGGTTTAGTGGCGAGCCTCTTAACCCGGCTGTTCAAGAGGCTCCAATTAACGCTATAGCGCCGTTTTGCTACCACTTGCCTCGTGAACCACCAATTTCAAATATGGAAGGAGAGAAGGTAGATTAAAGCCACCCTGTGGCTTTTAGGAAATGTACCATATCTGTTGGTAGTATTATGGCTAGGCTGCTGAGATTGTCAAGAAAAGTACTGCCCAGAAAACAGTATCTAGCTCTGGCTAGCAATTGGAAGTGAAGTAAGATATTTCCTTTTATACTATTGATTGGAGGGTTCACCTCTTCCGCAAGCAATGCGTCTAGTCCAGAACCCGTGCGTGCTAGTTCGTCGACTTTCTCGTTACCTACAATATTCCTATCTATGACCTGGAACCCAAAGTAACGTGACCTCGAACCGGTTACTTATATGCGCTAGCTCTACTGAGCATGTTTTGACCAGTTTAGATGAAATATAAGGATATTTTAAGGCTAGGATAGCAGCCTGGCTATCCGTGACTATGGCCACCCTGCGCTTATGGGATGGGTCGTTCTTGACAAATAAGCAGGCTTTCCAGATAGCCAGCATTTCCGCCTGGAAAACACTAGAGCTATCCGGAAGTCTATAAGAAAGGGCTTTTTCCAGCGATTCTGAGTAGACACCAGCACCAACACCACAGTCCATCTTTGAACCATCAGTGAACAGTACTGAGTCGAACCCATTCAGAAGCCTGCTACCTTCCAATCACTGCGAGTCGGTATCGTAAACTTGAAATTTTTATTAAGTATTAACTGGGGGATGGAATAGTCCGTGGACGAGGGGAGTAGTGCTCTAGCTAACGAGCTAAGAATACGGCTATGTCCGTAAGGTTTTTCACGCCAGTACCCACTTTCTCTGAGTCTGAGCGCGCTGCATGAGGCTAAGTATTTGGTGTGGAGATCAGTTGGGAGAAGGTGGAGAATTGTATTCAGGGCATCCCCCGGCGTTGTCCTTAACGCACCTGTGATGCAAATACATGCACTTCTCTGCACCCTACCTAGCATGGTACGAACATAATCCCTATCTAGGGCAGCCCACCATACTATTGAACCATAGGTTAGGAGGCCACCATACTATTGAACCATATTATAGGTCTCACTATAGCAGTTTACAACCATAAAACCATACGAGGTTTTAATTCCCATCTTTTTCCGAGCATTTTTTTGCAAGAGTACAAAACCGTGTAGGCTTTCTTGACTCTCTCCTCTATATTCCACATCCAGTTCATCTTCGGGTCCAAAATCAACCGCAAGTATTTGACTTTGGAGGATAGATTCAGTGTTATACCGTCCAATTTTGGTCGAGAAAACACAGGTATTTTGGTTTTTGTGGTGAATAGCATCACTTCGGTTTTGCTGTGGTTGGCATTCAGACCACAGCTGCGGGCCCAGTTGCTAACCATACGTAAGGCTTGTTCCATAATTCCGCTAATTATGTTAAGGAATTTGGCAGAAACCAGTACTACAAGGTCGTCCGTATAAGCAACGGCCATTATTCTTTCCTCTTGAAGTTTTGATAAGATTTTGTTCATTACAAGGAGCCATAATAGTGGCTACAGCACACCCCCCTGTGGCATACCTCTATTAACATACCTAGTAATGTGAGAGTTACCGAGGTCCGCTCGTACCTCCCGCGTATGAAGCATGTTGGCTATCCATCTTCTAAGTGGAACTTCTACATCCAGTTCCACCAGAGACTGTAGGACCGCGGACACGTGGATATTATTAAAAGCGCCTTCTATATCTAAGAAGGTGGCTAGGGTATATTCTTTATATTGGATGGATTTTTCTACCGTTTGCACAACTTCGTTCAGTGCGGTCTCAGTAGACTTACCTTTGCAGTAGGCATGTTGCAATTTGCACAATGGGGTTATTTCTAAAACGCTTCTCAACTCCTGGTCAAGGATGCGCTCAAGGGTTTTTTGGATGAAGGGTGAGAGACTAATTAGCCTAAAGTCTTTGGCCATTTCGTGTCCTCTTTTTCCCGCTTTTGGTATGAACACAACCTTGACTCGCCTTCACCACTGTGGTATGTGGCCGAGTCTGAGGCTGCCCTTGAAAAGTTTTATCGTCCAAGGTATAACCAGCTGTATGGATTCCTGTAGCATCTTTGGAAAGATTCCATCCGGTCCAGACGATTTATAAGGGAAGAAATTATCAATTGCCCAGGCAATTGTCTTTTCTGTTATAAGTGAGTTTAGCCACTTCAGCCACAATGTTGAGGCTCAGTATTTTCTAAGTCGCCTGTTTGGGCTACATCTGGGAAATGTGTGTCTACTAGCAGCTGCAGTCTCTGCAGATGATTCTGTCCAACTACCCTCCACACTCTTGAGGAAGGACGGATTGGAATGTTCTTTGCTTAGGATTCTGCTTAGTCTGGCAGATTTCCTAGTACTTTCAATGGATTCGCAATACTCTTGCCAATTCCTTTTTTTTTGCCTCGTTAATTGCTTTTTTGTACTCACAAAAACGGTCCTTGTAGAGTTACCTTGTACCCTGCCTGTAGCAGATGTTGTAGGTTTCTCTAGTCACCTTTCGTAACTTAGTTAAATTGTCATCCCACCACGGAGGGAAAGATTTTTTACTACGCTTGATCGGACATGATACCTTGAATGAGACCTGCATGGCCTTGGTAAATTTGTCCGTCATTTCCTCTAGGGAATTAATGGTCGTTATTTCTGATTGGTTATCTATGGCTGATAACTTCCCTTTTAACACCGATCTAAACTTTGATCAGTGTGTGTTTTTGGGGTTTCTATATTGTTTTGGACTTTCAGGGTATAAATTAACATTGAAGAGTATCCACTTATGATCTGAGAAAGATCTTTTCTCCAGAGTTGCAAACCGGTTCGCGAACCGAACCATAAAACCACCGAACCTCTCATATTTTGGTGATCCAAAACCAAACCAAAACCAAACCAAACCACTTTTAAAAATAATTCTGAAACCGAACCACAAACCAACAAAATATATGATGGTTTACGGTTTGGTTCATTTTTAATTTAATTTAAAATATTGAATAAAATAGTGTTGTGTTATAGTTCTATGTAAAAACAAATTATGTGAATTTTAATTATCTTGTTCCACATTCCGATTCCGGTCGAAAAAAGGTTAGTTGGGCATGACACAACATTGACATCTGACATGACGTTTATGTTTTTGTTAATTTTATTTTATATCAACTGGTTGTCGTCAACATCTCCTGGGTAGAATGTAAGTATTTTCAGTTTTATCTGAGTCATATTCCAACTAATGAATTATATTATATTATCCTTTTCATTTTCATATTACCCAAGTGAAAATGGGGGAAAGCAACAATAACAAAAATCCAGTGTTTGGCAAATTTATTTATGACAAAACAACAAAAACCAACAAGTGCAACGAATGTTCTTTTGTTATGTGTAGTAACCATCCAGAAAATTTAATGCGTCATTTAAAAAGGAAACATGCAGAATCTTACGAAGAACTTGACTTGAAACGAAGAAATAAATGTAAAAAAGCACAAGAAATTTGTACATTGAGTAATTTTTTTTCTGTCAAAACAACTCAACAAAAAATTAATGTACTAATGACCCAAAAAGAATTGAAAGATGCATGCGTTGAATTGGTTACGAAGAATGGCCGACCATTATATATGATTGAAGATAGTCGATTGTGCGTCTAGACTTGATAGATCAATTTTAGGAATCAACGTCCAATTTATTGAAAATGGAAAAATTCAAGTTAACACTTTAGCGATGAGAGAGGTTAAAGTCAAGCATTCCAGTGTCAACATTGCCAAAATTGTAGTGGATGTCTTAAAATCATATGAGTTAAGGTTAAATCAAGTATATACAATTACGACCGATAATGGTGCTAATCCTCTAGTGCGTCATGATGCAAATATGAATCAAGGCAATAAATGTTAAATAGTTTTTAAGCAAAAATTTATTTTGAGTTTTTTTCCTATTTGATTCACTTCTGAATCGTTCTGTTCTGAGAACAAAATCATAATTGGAAAAAAAAAATTACGGACTTATTTGTTTTCTCAGTTTTTATTTGATTTTTGTCGTGTGAGATTGTAAGCGGATATGTGAAATTTGTGCAGCGATTTTTTCTGGGACTTTCAAATTTAATGTTAAGTAATGGTAAGTTGAAATTTAATGGTAAATTATTTATATAAATTCAGAATTTGTGTAATTATCCACTAAAAGAAATTATAATGTTCCACTAAACGCGTATTGATGTAAAGATGCATCAAATTTTTTGCTGATTGTGTCCGTTAGAGGCAAAAAACCTGCATATTTCTAGAACAAACGTTGTTCCGTATATACTTTTGCACAATTTAAAAAGAGTATGGTTGAAATATATTTTCTTGCGCACTAGAGGGCTAACATGTTAAAAGCAGGTGCACTGTTAGGCGAAGATCAAAGCATTGAAAATCTAAATAATGAGAATTTAATTATATTGGACGAAGAAGATGAAGACAGAACTGAGGAAACCGAATTTTACAGTTACAGATACATCATTGATGATGAATTTTTATTTGATATCCAGTATGAACTACAATTTTCTATGAAGCTAATAACACCAATGATATGTAGCTGTACCTGTAGCTGTAAATTCCAATATAATGACATTCTGAAATGATAAAAAGTATTGAAAAAACAAACAGAAAAATCTTACAGAAATAAATCAAGAAAATGGAAATGCTAGTACTAGTACCAATACCAAATCGCAGCATATGGTTTGTAAAATAAACTCTTTTGAAAATGTTAAAAGAGTTTCTGTGTCCGAAACGACTTTTGATGTTATACAATTTTGGGAAAACTGTGACGAGAAATATAAAGAATTAAGTGAAATTGCAAAAATTGTTTTAGCTGTACCAGCGACGCAGGTGACACTGGAAAGGGCGTTTTCCACTCTGAAGTTCATACTCTCAGACAAACGTGCTAATATAGAAGATGTCCTTCTGGAAGATATTTTATTACTTAATTTAAATTAATATATTTTATTAATTAATTTAAACTAGTTCTTAACTTTGTTTATTGTTTTTATTGTATGGCTATAGGATAGCTATTTTAAATTTGTTATGCTTTTGTTATTTTATAATATTTTGGTCTTTTATTTTGGTCTTTTATGGACACTGAAATTATAATTACAAAAACTTTTTTTTAACTTAAATAAAAAAAATATTTTTTCTTATATTTTTTTCTGAACCAAAAGCAAAACCAAAACCGAACCAAAACCGAACCAAAACCGAACCAAAACCGAACCAAAACCGAACCAAAACCAAAAGTAAGAAATTTTGAAACTGGAACCAAAACCAAAACCAAACCAATTTCTAAAAAAAAATTAACATTGAACTAAAACCGAACCATGACGAAATTTTTTTTGGTTTGCAACTCTGCTTTTCTCTGATACTCCCCAGTTGTCTACTTTCAGGGAATTATTTGTTGCTAATTAAGGTAATATCAATTACGTCTTCCCAGCCAGGGAATCTTTCCGAGCTCGGAAAAGTGAATGTTGGTGTGCTGCCTCTATTGCACACCATTAAGTTAGTATTTAAAATAAAATCAAAAAGTGACTCACCTCTCATTTGTTTCCGAGCTACCCCACAGGGTATGTCTGGCGTTTGCATCACAACCAATAAGCAGGTTACTGCCAATGGCTAGGACTATCTGCTGGAGATTGGTTGTCGGGGTGGTTTCGTCGTGAGGCATATATAACGAGCTGATATATAATTCTTTGCCGTGATTCTGCTCGACCTTTACCACGGTATTGTCTTCATAGATAAAGTTAGAACAAAAATATGCAATTATGTGTTTTCCAACTAGAATGCTTTTGTTATTTTATAATATTTTGGTCTTTTATTTTGGTCTTTTATGGACACTGAAATTATAATTACCATCGGCACCATCTACAAGCTTGTAGAATAGGTTATAGTCTCTGTGATTCAGACCTCTTATTCTGGAGGTGTTGATCCAGGGTTCCTGAATTAGGGCTATATCGCTGTCTTCCTCCCTTAGGAAGATCATCAGGTTATCCGAGTCGAATCTCGAATGCTGGAGATTAACCTGGACAACCCGTATCATGTCTCTGGTGAGAGACATCTCTTCCAGCAAGTCGCTTGCCTCATCCAGCCTGTCAAGCTCGTCACTATTTATTGATTTAATTAACCAAATCAAGGTTTACAAAATTACAATAAATTTACTATAATTAACTTAAAAAAAGACTTGATATTTATAGATATATTTTAAATTTAATATCAATGAAATTAAAATTTATCTAATCTTATACATATAAAAGTAACAATTAAAAAAAGAAAAATTTATTTAATAAAATAAATTTACATAATTTAAGAATTACAATTTGGAAATATATTTGTTTTACGAATACGATTATTATTAAGTTAAGTTTATTATGTAGCATAAACTAGATATAAATTAATGAAATAGTCTTATTGTATATATACATATATATTAAGTATGGAGTAGGACATAGTTTATTATATTATTAAAGAGTATACAGCATCTGTTTATAGGATTCCATTTACCATATTCAGTTCGATGCTGATATTCATATAAAAACCTAGTTTGCCTTGTTTGTCTTCCACCTTCATTTATTCTAATTTTTTCTGAAATGAAGTCTACATTTATATCTTGTTTCAGAACATCAAAAGTAAAACAAGATGTCAAAAGAGTTCTCCTTGACGATAGTGTTAATAGATTCAATGATTTAAGTCTATCAGTGTATGGTGGAAGATTTAGATATTGGCTAGGGTTGTATAAATCTCTAAGTGCGAAAATTAGAAATTGTTTTTGTATCGATTCTATTCTGTTGCTGTGCACCTGGAATATTGGATCCCATATTGGGCAAGCATATTCTAGAATCGATCAAACGAATGAACAATATAGAGTTTTGGTGACCCATATATTTTTAAATTCCCGAGTTCTACGTTTGATGAAACCTACACTTTTGTTAGCTTTGGATATGATGCTGTCGTAATGAAAATTAAAGTTCAATTTACTGTCCAATATCACACCAAGATCTGTAGTTTTCTCAACACGGGGCAACACGGAATTGTTTATTAAATAATTGTGGAAAAATATATTTTTGTTTCGAGAGAAAGATATAACATGGCATTTTAAAATGTTCAGATGCAGTTTATTCTGAGTACACCATTTGTCTATGGCAACCAGTTTTGACTGTAAAAATTCTGCATGGTGCGGAGAGGTGATTGCATGATATAATTTGGCATCATCAGCATAAAATAGATGAGCTACATCTGATAATTTTTCAGATAAGTCAGAAATAAATATATTAAATAAAAGTGGTCCAAGGTGACTTCCTTAAAACATATATTTTTTTTTAGAGAAATCCTTGAAATTTAACATATTGAGTTCTAGCGTGAAGATAAGAAGTGAGCCATTTAAGCAGAGCTCCTGTAATGCCTTTTTTACGTAGTTTTGCCAATAGAGTGGAATGATCAACTCTGTCAAATGCTTTACTAAAGTCTGTGTATATAGCATCGACTTGTATTCCTTTTTCCATCTTGCAGATAATGTCTGATACCATTACCATAAGATTGGTTGTTGTTGATCGACGTTTTCTGAAACCGTGCTGCTGTTCATTGCGAGTTGGTTCAATGAGTAAAGACAATTTATCACACAAAATTTTTTCAAATAATTTAGGAATTGATGATAAAATAGCGATACCTCTATAGTTATCAATATCTCTTTTATCCCCATTTTTAAATATAGGTATTAGGTAAGATGACTTCCAAATTGATGGAAACATGCCACTTGTTAAAGATCTATTGAAAATAATATGTAGTGGAAAAGAAAGTTGATGGGCGTAGTTCAAAAGAAAAGATGGTGGAATTGAATCCGGACCAGGACCCTTTTTTATATCAATATTATTAAGAGCTACTGCTATATCATCAGTAGATAGAGATATCAGATCAATATTAGATAAATGGTCATAAATAGTGTGATCTAAATTTGTAGAGATAGAGTTTGTGTCTAGGTGAAAAACCTCTTGAAAACGATCAGCAAACATATCGCATATGACATTTGGAGACGATGACTGTAAATTATTTCTACACATAGATCATAAAATTTTTTTGGGTCGTGTATAATATTTTCTCCCATTTTAAGTACATATTTGTCATAAGATTCACGTAAACGTTTTGAAAAATCTGCACATAATTTGTTGTATTTGTGTTTCAGATCCATACTGATATATTCTCTTCTTTTAATTTTTTTATATAATTTATTCCTTTGATTGCGAAGCGATCTGAGTTCACAGTCTAACCATGGTTCAGACAACTTATGTTTTTTCGCAATTTTAGGTACATATTTATCAATTATATCTAGAAGTATATTTTGAAAAGAAATAGCTGCATTTTCAATATCCACACTTGACAAAGTGCTGGTCCAGTTAATTAAAGAGAGAGAATGGTTAATGCTATAAAAGTCAGCATTTATAAAATTATTAATTGAGTTATTGTAAGATTTGGTAAAAGATTTATCTGCGGTGGGAATTTCAACATCAATAGCTGAATGATGAATTGAATTAGAGAAAATATTCTCATTGTCAGTAGCAAGAGTAACCACTGCATCGTCATAATTGTTAGTGAAAATTAAATCTAACCATTTACCTTTACTATTGGGGTTGCGAACCACCTGCTGAAGGTCATTACCATAAAAAGTGCTGATTAGGTTAAATTCAATATCATCGGTGAAGTTAATAGGTAATAGATTATTATCACATTCGTCCGGAATAAAAAATAAGTTAGGGCGATTGAAATCGCCAAAAATAAATAGCTGATCATTATCTTTTAAATCATTATTAACCGATCGTACTGTAGTGCAAATATTTTCATACTTAGACTCGTCGGAGTTCGGGGGTATATATACTGCACCAATATATATATAATTATTACCACAGTGTAACCTTACTATTTTATGCTCAAAAAAGTGCGAAGAAGTGGTATTTATTATTTCACTAGTTAAGCAGTTGTGAACAGCAATAAGCACACCGCCTCCCTCTAGAGAGGACAGTTGCAGCATAGTCCCTATCACATCTGTAAATTGTCCAATTCGAATCTAGAATTTCCTCGTCTTTAAATGAATCATTCAGCCACGTTTCGGTAATGATGATTATATTAAAATGACAAGATTTAGAATCTATAAATAGATTTTTAATTTTTCCTCTCATGCCACCACAATTATGGTAAAGGATTCTTATGGGTTGTATAGGTTTTTTAATAGTTTTATTACTTAGGTGAACAGTTTTAGAATACGGCAAGGTATTAATATTATTAATTAAAGGTTTATTATTAATATTTATACTGTTATTATTAGTAGAAATTTCTATTAAATTGTCATTACCAGAATGTGGACTTTTTCCTTTCTTGTGATGGGAAGGGACGAAAAAACTTGTCGAAGTCTTCTCTAGATTTTTGCAGATTTGTAATTCTTTTAGAATTTAAGTGAGAAGCATAAGCTTCTAAATCTTTGGTAACTTCTTTATACCCAAATAATCGTGATAACGGACGAAGATATTTTTTAAGGTATTATATTCTATAGGAAAGCCTTCCTGTTGAATTAAAACTTTAATATTTGTTTTTGTTTTACCATCAATACATACCGTGCTATCTTGTTTATGTAAGTAAGCAAGATAAAGTCTGATATTATGAAATGTATTATAGTCTCTAAGACGGGATAGTCTATAGTGACCATTTTCATCGGATGCTGATGTGTTAGTTAATTTCACGACAGGTGGTACAAATGGGTCATGAAGTGGCTCTGATTGTTGGTTTATGTAAGAGTTTGTAACATCATGTTGTGAAGAAGTTGATGGTACAATTTTAAAAGTAGATGGTTGCAATGTTTGTCCTTGGACAAAATTAGTATATTTGTTATTATTACTAACGCTATTGCTATCACAAATCAATGGATCAAGGTCTGATTTCGGTTGGCTATTGTTAATAGGTGTTATTGTTTGCTTAGGTTGTGAGGTAGTAGGACATGTATTATTAGTATTAGCAGAGGCTGGGTTTTCTAGAATTTGTGGTAAAGAATTAGGTTGTGGATAACTTAAATATGAATTGGTTGAATATGAATTAGTATTATCTCCCTGAGTTGTAATATTATGGCTGTTAGGAATGTAATTATTCGTATTGGAAGTGGGATTTTTATTAAATGTATGGGAATTATTAATATTTCTAGGATTGTTAAAAGGAGGTGAAAATCTAGCATTATTATTATATGTATTATTTTTTATATATTATTGTTACTAACGAAACTATTAATAACTAAATTACTAGAAGTATTACTGCTAGTTTTCTTATTAACATTAATAGATTTATTATCTTTATTATTATTTTTGATTAAATCATTATTGCTACTATTACTAACTATATTTCTACTAGTTTTATTATTGTTAGTGTTATTATTATTACTTCTAGTCTTAGTGATAGTTGATGATGATTTATTCTTACTATTACGTGACCTCCATCGTGAAAGCGTCATGTTTTCCCAGTTGCAAGCATCATTTTCTCCACTTAAGAGCGGCCATTCATATTTTATAGGCATATAAAATTTGAAAGTCTTCCTTTTAGAGTGTGGTTTAAAAATATCACATTTTGAATTAGCTATTGAAAAAGTATTTTTAAAGAATTCACAAATCCATGATTGGTCAGCGTGGGAGGGAGCTCCCTTAATGTAGTATGTTCCATATTGATTATCATCTTTTAGTTACAATGTTATTTTACTAGCTTTGCTATTTTTTTTATTTTTATTTTTTTTTTATTTGCACTTGGTTCTACTTTATCTATATTTGTTGAATTAGCTACATAAATTTTAGATACTCTATCATTCCATTCAGATTCGCACCAGAAAGTACCAAATTTATATATAGATTTGTCCGTGGGTAAAAAATTATTGTTTCTTTCAGTAGGTAAAGGTAAATCAGTTTGTGTTGAAGAGTCTTTCATTTGTAAGGACTTGTTGTTATTATTTAAATTTTTAAATTGTTGCCTGGAATATCTTGACTTTCGCTTGACGGATACCAAAACCAAGCTTGTGCTCAAGCTTTGCGAGGGGCACTAGGCTTTCATCGTTAATCAAAGGAAGTTAGGAAAAACTGCCTTGCTGCGGTTCTGTAGCATCGCCCTCCTTTTTTATAACCATCCAGTTGTCCATCGGGACATCTGGATTATGTAGTTGTAAGCACCGCAGAAGCTTCTCCCCTCGCTTTCCATCCTAGGCAGCCAAATGCGCGCTCTGGGTCTCTTAGGAATCTCCTTAGGTGGGATTAGACCAATCTTGGCATCCTCCCAGGCATCGCTAATCTTAGCGACACTGCTGCTAAGAAAATCCAAAGAAAACCGATCGACGCACTTGACCACCCGGTAGCCCCTGACTACCTCGGACGAATCGAACCCCGGGATAGGCCCTACAGTGCTTCCAAGTAAGTGGTCCATAACCATCTCTGGCAGTTTTGCCTCAATATTCATCCAGAGCTTGGTTGAAACTTTTTTATTTGGATCTTTATCGTTGATAACAGCTACATTCAAGTGGCATCTGACAATGTCACTTAGTTTTTTCGCTGTCATATTCGATTTGGCACTGGTCTCCGTCTTGGCGACCTTGGTACGTGCACCTGCTAAGGACTCATCTTGAGACCAATTCCTTTTACTAGCAGGCCGAACGTCAGATTGTGCGATCTGTGTCTCAAATCGTTGCACAATCTGAGTGTATTTTATCTTATCCTCCGCATAATTTTCGTGAGTATTCCCCTCAGCTTAATTTCGGGCAATCTTGCTCAAAATAAACTTT
Organism: Empis stercorea; assembly: GCA_949752835.1. Taxonomy (NCBI): domain Eukaryota; kingdom Metazoa; phylum Arthropoda; class Insecta; order Diptera; family Empididae; genus Empis; species Empis stercorea. Next base: position 20,943,909 of record OX457086.1, read on the forward strand.
GCCTTGGAATACTCACGTTTGAGGAGGGTACCAGCACTTCTGTATTTCTTAGTGGTACCAGGCTTGGTACCATCTTTACTTATAAGTGTAGTAGTACTATGACTGGTACTTGCTACACCAGCAGGTTTAATTGGTATTGGTGTACTATGGCTGGTACTATCGGTGACGTCCGAAGCTGGAGTACCGTAACTAGTACTGTCACTTACCATGTCACCCTTCATAGTCTCCTGGCTGGAGGCTAGAAGTTCATCCTCCGAGGAACCGATGTTTGGTTTTGGTTTTGATTGTTGTTCTTGTTTTTCTTTTTTGTTTAATTTGTTCATTGCTGTTCCCACGAGTATGTCCGGAAATGAGAGTCCATCTTGCCAGAGCCGACTTACCAGTACAAAGCACTTAATACAACCGACCTTGCCTGGGCATCGGAGGGAGCTCGTTAGCGACTGGTTTGACCCCCAGCCTTTCAGTCCTCGGCACGGCGCTCACACCACCACTGATATTAGGTTTGGGAAATGGAGTTGGGATTGTTGACGGGAAGTAGGAGTGAGGAGGTGAGTTTGGGTTTGCGAAGGGTAGGCGACAGTTAGCTACGTTGTCGTAACGCATTGCCCAGAGCGAACCGGCGTGACGGACGTGTAGTGTTTGTTATAAACAATAAACGTGATATAAACGTGACGGACGTGTAGTGTTTGTTTATAACAATTTTTATGTAGAAGCTGTTTATAACAAACACTACACGTCCGTCGGGGGGGTAGTGTTTGTTTATAATTTTAAGTGATTTCGAAAGGCTTGAAATTAAGGTACCTAAGGTTAAGGTACCTTTTTAAATTACCTCCCCGCGGAAGGCATGGAGCTTTTTTTCTAAATATACCCCCTCCTCCAGCAAAAACGAGCAGCAGGTTAAAATTTGGAGTGAACCCAATTTATAAGTTTCAAGTTTATATATAAACTGTGGCTTATTTTATAGTCATTTTAAGTTCCAAAAATTAAATTTTCATAAACTATATAATAAATTTTGATAGAGGGTGTTGCAGGTACGCAAACAAATTTTTCGCATAAGGTCTAAAATAGTATTTAAAAAACACTAATTTCTTATTTTTTCAATCAAGTTCCCCGAGTAGGTGCTCCATCTTGTTTTATAAATATACCCCCTTGCCCGTATAAAAAGGGAAAGAGGTGAACATTTTGAATGATTTCGAAATATCCTAACCTATTATATCTAACTTATAAGATAATAGGCCGTATCTTAAATGTTTCATATGCTATGACCATTTTAAATAGACCATTTTAAATACTAAAAATACAATTTTAATAGTCCCATAAAAATTCTTTCACTAGTAAAATGAAGGGGGGTAAAGGTATGAGGCTGATTTTTATGTAGAAGCTGTATAATAGTATAATGAAAAAAGTTAATTCTCATTTCTTTAATAAACTTCCCCGCTGATGGGTTGTAACTTATTTCATTTATAAGCCCCTCACCAACTTAAAAAAGGCGGGGACTAATTTTTTTTATAGAGAATGGAAAGGCACTTACCTGTTATACCTATTTTAAAAGTTATAATGTTTTACGTGAATTCGTACTGGTTTTATGTGCATATCAATTTTCAAAAATTCATCTATAATATTGCCATTAAATAAGAGAACGGGGACCCAGGGCTCTAAATTTTTCTTATGTTCTTTGTATGGTGTCTATTCATGAAACTGTGAAACAGGGTAAAGATCCGACTATATTAATGTGTTTTCTTTTCATATGCACAAAATTGCGCATCTTTATCGCTTATTATAATTATTTGTTTTTTATTTATAATTAAAACAAATAATGATATTCCTTTCTAGTACTTTATTAAATGAAAATAAACTGGTTACTTCAAAAGTTTGAGTACTTTATTAAATGAAATAAACTGATTACTTCAAAAAGTCTAAATTAGAATACAATATATTTTTATGATTCTTCTGTATTTATAGGATTCTTATATAAACAATTATGTTTTTAAATATTTTAGAACAATCTAGATATTTATGCTTTTGTTGATTAAAACAATGATTCAATTAAAATTTGAAATATTCTTAATAATTGTGAAATAGGAAATAAATAAGAATCCTTTACATTAATATGATGCCGAATAATATAAACCAAAGTTAATTGATTTTAACATAAACAAAGCTTAGCTTTAACATAAACAAAGCTTGAGATAAATAAAAATATCATGATTCAATTATGATTAATTTATGTAGTATATATATGTGTGTAAATATCTATATTCATTTCATGAATATAATTCCTCCGTTCTTAGAAAGACCCATATGTGGTGAATTAAGATTATTCATCAAATGTTAAATGTAATATCTTTTTAATATTATTGTAATTATAATAACAATTATGAATGAACTAATTGCATAGTTGATCCAAGTTGTATAATATATATTAGGAACATGTTTTAGAGTTTCCAAGCGGATTCTTTCTTGTTCTTTTCGTAGTTCTCGAATTTTAAGTAATGATATATTATTTAATATTAAATTTGGTATTTCTTCCTTAATTTCTGGAACAATTACATCGGAACAATTACAGTAATACATTCAAGTGGCATCTGACAATGTCACTTAGTTTTTTCGCTGTCATATTCGATTTGGCACTGGTCTCCGTCTTGGCGACCTTGGTACGTGCACCTGCTAAGGACTCATCTTGAGACCAATTCCTTTTACTAGCAGGCCGAACGTCAGATTGTGCGATCTGTGTCTCAAATCGTTGCACAATCTGAGTGTATTTTATCTTATCCTCCGCATAATTTTCGTGAGTATTCCCCTCAGCTTAATTTCGGGCAATCTTGCTCAAAATAAACTTTGCCTTGGAATACTCACGTTTGAGGAGGGTACCAGCACTTCTGTATTTCTTAGTGGTACCAGGCTTGGTACCATCTTTACTTATAAGTGTAGTAGTACTATGACTGGTACTTGCTACACCAGCAGGTTTAATTGGTATTGGTGTACTATGGCTGGTACTATCGGTGACGTCCGAAGCTGGAGTACCGTAACTAGTACTGTCACTTACCATGTCACCCTTCATAGTCTCCTGGCTGGAGGCTAGAAGTTCATCCTCCGAGGAACCGATGTTTGGTTTTGGTTTTGATTGTTGTTCTTGTTTTTCTTTTTTGTTTAATTTGTTCATTGCTGTTCCCACGAGTATGTCCGGAAATGAGAGTCCATCTTGCCAGAGCCGACTTACCAGTACAAAGCACTTAATACAACCGACCTTGCCTGGGCATCGGAGGGAGCTCGTTAGCGACTGGTTTGACCCCCAGCCTTTCAGTCCTCGGCACGGCGCTCACACCACCACTGATATTAGGTTTGGGAAATGGAGTTGGGATTGTTGACGGGAAGTAGGAGTGAGGAGGTGAGTTTGGGTTTGCGAAGGGTAGGCGACAGTTAGCTACGTTGTCGTAACGCATTGCCCAGAGCGAACCGGCGTGACGGACGTGTAGTGTTTGTTATAAACAATAAACGTGATATAAACGTGACGGACGTGTAGTGTTTGTTTATAACAAACACTACACGTCCGTCGGGGGGTAGTGTTTGTTTATAATTTTAAGTGATTTCGAAAGGCTTGAAATTAAGGTACCTAAGGTTAAGGTACCTTTTTAAATTACCCCCCCGCGGAAGGCATGGAGCTTTTTTTCTAAATATACCCCCTCCTCCAGCAAAAACGAGCAGCAGGTTAAAATTTGGAGTGAACCCAATTTATAAGTTTCAAGTTTATATATAAACTGTGGCTTATTTTATAGTCATTTTAAGTTCCAAAAATTAAATTTTCATAAACTATATAATAAATTTTGATAGAGGGTGTTGCAGGTACGCAAACAAATTTTTCGCATAAGGTCTAAAATAGTATTTAAAAAACACTAATTTCTAAATTTTTTAAATCAAGTTCCCCGAGTAGGTGCTCCATCTTGTTTTATAAATATACCCCCTTGCCCGTATAAAAAGGGAAAGAGGTGAACATTTTGAATGATTTCGAAAGATCCTAACCTATTATATCTAACTTATAAGATAATAGGCCGTATCTTAAATGTTTCATATGCTATGACCATTTTAAATAGACCATTTTAAATACTAAAAATACAATTTTAATAGTCCCATAAAAATTCTTTCACTAGTAAAATGAAGGGGTGTAAAGGTATGAGGCTGATTTTTATGTAGAAGCTGTATAATAGTATAATGAAAAAAGTTAATTCTCATTTCTTTAATAAACTTCCCCGCTGATGGGTTGTAACTTATTTCATTTATAAGCCCCTCACCAACTTAAAAAAGGCGGGGACTAATTTTTTTTATAGAGAATGGAAAGGCACTTACCTGTTATACCTATTTTAAAAGTTATAATGTTTTACGTGAATTCGTACTGGTTTTATGTGCATATCAATTTTCAAAAATTCATCTATAATATTGCCATTAAATAAGAGAACGGGGACCCTGGGCTCTAAATTTTTCTTATGTTCTTTGTATGGTGTCTATTCATGAAACTGTGAAACAGGGTAAAGATCCGACTATATTAATGTGTTTTCTTTTCATATGCACAAAATTGCGCATCTTTATCGCTTATTATAATTATTTGTTTTTTATTTATAATTAAAACAAATAATGATATTCCTTTCTAGTACTTTATTAAATGAAAATAAACTGGTTACTTCAGAAGTTTGAGTACTTTATTAAATGAAATAAACTGATTACTTCAAAAAGTCTAAATTAGAATACAATATATTTTTATGATTCTTCTGTATTTATAGGATTCTTATATAAACAATTATGTTTTTAAATATTTTAGAACAATCTAGATATTTATGCTTTTGTTGATTAAAACAATGATTCAATTAAAATTTGAAATATTCTTAATAATTGTGAAATAGGAAATAAATAAGAATCCTTTACATTAATATGATGCCGAATAATATAAACCAAAGTTAATTGATTTTAACATAAACAAAGCTTAGCTTTAACATAAACAAAGCTTGAGATAAATAAAAATATCATGATTCAATTATGATTAATTTATGTAGTATATATATGTGTGTAAATATCTATATTCATTTCATGAATATAATTCCTCCGTTCTTAGAAAGACCCATATGTGGTGAATTAAGATTATTCATCAAATGTTAAATGTAATATCTTTTTAATATTATTGTAATTATAATAACAATTATGAATGAAATAATTGCATAGTTGATCCAAGTTGTATAATATATATTAGGAACATGTTTTAGAGTTTCCAAGCGGATTCTTTCTTGTTCTTTTCGTAGTTCTCGAATTTTAAGTAATGATATATTATTTAATATTAAATTTGGTATTTCTTCCTTAATTTCTGGAACAATTACATCGGAACAATTACAGTAATGGTTGACTAATTAAAATATCTTCATTATTACTATAAATTTCATTTGCTGTCTCAAAACTGCAATTTGTTGGTATTTGAATTAAGAAAACACCTTATAATGAAGTGAAATCAGTCTTTTCACAATTTAATTTTATTTTTGTTTCATTAGGAAAAATAGTTATGTAATATTCTGCATTGATTTGTTCAATTATATTATTTTTAATTATTACAGGAATTTCTTACAAATCGATAATTTGTTTTTTTTGTAATTGTAGAATCTCATGTATGCAATCTTATGTTTTAGTTTTACTTAATTGAAATTCATCAGTGCAATAATATGTTTCATAAATTGTTCTGCAACTGTAGTCTTCGTACTGATAATTCTCATTTCCCAATATTAAATAATGTTTATTAGGATTTAGGGTTGTATTGTTTTTAGTAGGAATAGGATATAATGAATAATAGGAAAATGTTTCGGAATATACAATTGGAAAGTGTATTATGAAAACAATTCTTTTTTCCGAATGATAATAATTAAGATCAATAATATTGTAATAATTAAATTTTTTTCCGTATTATTTCCAAAAAATAATTCTTTAATAGAATAATGTTTCATTAGTTTTTCTATCATATACTCCTACTCTAATCTTCAATTTTTAATACACTATTATGCATTATTTTCAATCTTGAAAATGCTATTGCGTTTTCTATATTGCTTAATTTATCAATGACTATATTAATTATCATATTTATTTCACTGAGTGCATCTCGAGCAAAAATATATCTATTGAGGTCAAAATCATCATTAATTTTGGTAACTATTCCTTTATTAACTTTTTTTGTAATTAATTCAATATTATGTTTAATCACATTTAAAATTTTATCATATTCTTCTATGTTTCTTGTATTTAGTGATATTTGCTTATTTAGTGTTTGAGCTATGTTATTTTGATTGTCAGTCAAAGTACGAATTGCGTTATTATATCTTTCACCGTATTTAGCATCTAAATTTGCTGACAAGAATTTTATTGCTGTTCCTATTCCATCAAATAAACCTCTTTTTGTTCTATAATTTGGAAATAAGGTATATAATTTATCTTTCGCATTTTTTATTTGGATATCTATGAGATTCTGAAGGTTTTTAATTTCTGCAGAATAGATTGGTTTCACTATAAAGGATGCTTTAATATATTCATTTTGTTTTATTATATTGGATAATTCTATTTCGATTGGTTCTAAATAACATAGTTTTATTCTATAAATACATTACATTTTACAACTTCAAAATGTTTTTATATTATTAGCACATTTCCAACCAAATTGGAAGAAATGTGTATATTACTTTCACTCTGTCTGTCCGCCCGTCCGTCCGTGTACACAAACTTCTACATCTATTAAGATAGAGTATTAAAATTTTGACCATAGATAGATAGTAACAAAATAGTAGGTCCAGTAGAACAAAATTTTCTTCTATCTCTTTTCCCCTCTGAGTTATTCCCCCTCCAAGTTCGAAAATTGCCCATATTGAACATCTAATAACTTTTAAACCAATAAAAAATTTTGAGGTCTGTAAAAGCTATAAGATAGGAAAATCTTTTATCTTAATTGTAATTTCACAATTAATTTTTTAAAATTTAATTCTTTGTTGTATAAAAATACCGTTATCTTCATACACCTTTTTTTAGTTTTTTTAACACTCTGTATTTCCCAAACTGCTTATTATGGAAGGCTGAAATTTATGTACCAAAGATAAATCTAAAAAATAACTAGAGTCCCTGAACAAATTGAATCCGTATCTCCCCTTCCGTTGTGGCCCTTCGAAAATCAAAAAATTACATTTTAATTTACTTTAATTTACAATATTTTTAAAAACAAATATTGAGAAAACTTTCGAAAATCATATTTCTTTAAAGTGCATTAATTAATAAATTATAACCATTTGCCTCACACTTATAATTAATCAAAATGCTTAATCATGTAAAATTTTGCAAAAAACGAACATTTTGCATATTTTTAGGAGCTATATAAATGGAATATTGGATATTATTTCATATCACATTATGTTAAATTAAAAGCAAAGTTACAGAAAACTTAAATGATAAGTTTATATATATTTTCCTGGAATAATAACCATGGAAGGAAAAAAAATTTATAAAATCGAACAGGGACACATTTTTTACCTATATTTACCATATCATTTTTTATCTTTCCTATGTATAGTACATTGAAAATACTATTAAAACTGCACAATATTTACTACTAAAACTGCAAAATATTATAGTACATTGAAAATACTACTAAAATTGCACAATATACACGTATAGGAATTCCCATTGTTTTAGAATAGCTCATAGTTCTACATGTGGCGATTTTGAGGAAATGTGCTTTTGACAAACCCGAGGTTTGTTTATCGTATTTTTTTATTGTTTTATCTAATAAGGGGGCCGCCAATTTTTTATTCTTTTTGCAGAATCCCCAGAAGCACTTCAAAGAATGCTGAATAAATTGTCAGATTACTGTAAAACTTGGAATCTAAAGGTAAATGTAGAAAAAACTAAAATTATGATATTTAAGAAAAATAGTGGTAGAACTTCAAGGAACGAGAAGTGGTATTTTAATGGAAATTTGGTAGAAGTAGTAAACGAATTCAAGTATCTAGGTATACTTCTAACGCCACAATTAAGTTTGAAAAAGCACCTACAATCTAAACTTAAGGTAGCAATCTGCGCAATTAATACTGCCTGGAAAAACATCATGTATAATAGACAAGTCCCACTAAGTGTTAAATATAGAGTTTACGAAGCAGCATCAAAATCAATCATGTGCTACGGTTCTCAAGTATGGGGTGCTATACAGTATGAGGAGGTCGATAAGCTGTTTAGATTATTTTTGAAAAAAGTGCTGTATTTGCCAAAAACTATGCCAAATTATATGTTAGTGCTCGAAACAGGTTTACCCCCAACTTTTATATATACACTAAATATGCATGTTGATTATGCATTAACGATACTTGATTACGATGACTCTAGAGTTACAAAAAAAATTGCGCAAGAGGTGATTAGACAAGATATTGGGCGGTATCGTAAACTAAAAGATTTATCATTTTCGGCCAATGTAGTATTTAGTCTCCAGAAATTAAATTTATACCAGATGATAGAAGCAACTGATGAAAACTTAAGACAAGACATGGTGAATAATGCAAAAAATTCGCGTTCTAGATTCCTGTATCCACAACTTCAGCACAATTTATGCGAAAATTCGTACTTCTCAGACAACATTCCAAGCCAAATAATTGCAGCAATTTTTAAAATTAGGGGTGAACTTCTAAATTTGAATTATATGCCGCATCGTCAAGTTAACTCGGATTTATGCAGACTTTGTAATCACAGAGCAAGGGAGGATGTCCACCACTTCCTAGCAATGTGTCCACTGTTAAGAGAATTTAGACTGCTATACTTCGGAAAACCAACGCTGTCTATTGTCGAAACGATTGAAATATTGAATGGGAAGAGTTGGATTGATTTAGCAAACTATAGTATAAAGGCAATGAAATATCGAAACGAATATTCCTAATTTAATGGAAAAAGCAATTTAACATCGTAACAATAAAATAAAAATAATTAATTAAAAAAAAAAAACATTTATAGTTCTTATCAAACTCATTTAAAGTAAAGTTGTAATGTTTATAGTTTATATTGTATCAAATCAGATTATAAAATTTTATGTAATATGTATATCGAAAATATTGCACTCTCTCTAGCAGACGGTTTATCCATTGCTATTTAAATTCATTTTTAGTATTAATTTTTATGTTGAAATATTAAAATAATTTAATTTACTTAAAAATTTTTTTTTTATAAACTTAAAATATTTGAATTTTTAATAAATGAACTATTATTATTATTATTATTTTTATTATTATATAATATATATATATATATATATATTAATATATATATATATATATATATATATATAATATTACAGCTTTTTAATTTATATATGCATATGTACCTACGAGTATATATTAATTTTTAAAATTACTACATGACAATATAACATAATATACATAATATGATTTAATAGAACCAGATTTTATGATAATTGAATTTTTGATATTTAAAATGATCATAAGATATGCCACATTTCAGATAGGTCTTTGAATCTTATAAATTAGGTATAATAGGCTAGTGAAATCATTCAAAAATTTTATCTTCTTCTCTTTTTAATAGGGTTGAGAAGGTATGTTTGTGAAATAGGATGCAACACCTCCGCGGGGGACTGGATTGAAGAAATGAGAAATTATTTTCTTAAAAACACTATTTCACACCTTATGCGAAAAATTTAGTTCCATTCTTATCACATAGAATATTACACTTGAAAATGTATTATATAGTTATGAAAATTGAATATTTGGAATATGAAATGACTATAAAACAAGCCACATTTTATTTATAACCATTCAACTTACAAATTAGGTGCAATAGGTTAGTGCTTACCCAATTCACTCAGATTTTAACCCGCTGCTCTGTTTAGGTGGAGGAGGAGGTATATATAAGGAACAACCCACATCGGTTAATTTAAAAAAAATGAAAAAATAGTTTTTTAATAATAAAATTTTACACGTGAATTTATAAATTTTATTTAAATATTCGTTTTCATTAAATCCTAGGTGGATCAAAAGGACTTCCAACTTGGCAGATTTTTTTTTGTATATCAATTTGTATATGTCAGTTGAGAATTTGGACTGAGTTTAAGTTACCAATGAATAAAAACAAATTAACACTGTTATACTAATTTTTAAATTTTGGAATTACTAGAGCAGAAAAGGTTGGAATTTTGGTTTGAAAACTATATTTGAAAGCTAATATCTAATCTAAGACCTTTGCGAGATATTTGAATTTCACGAACAACATAATACATATATAAAATTAAAAGTTATAATTTTTTCAAAACTATTAATGTTGTACAATTATAAATTATTACCAAGTTTCAATAAATAAATACTCGAAATTGTATATATGCAATATAATATTAATTTTTAAAATGTCGTAATTTTTACAACCGTAAAATGAAGAGGGTTGAAGGTACAGGTCTCGTTTTTATGTACAAGGTGTAGAAGAGTGTTATTAAGAAACTAATTTTTCATTTTTTTGATATAGTCTCCCGCATAGGGGATATTGCTTATTTCATTAATACACCCCCTCCTCTACTTTAATGAGATGGTGGTTTATAATTTTAAGTGATTTCGCAAGGTTTGAAATTATGGTACCTGGCATAGAAGTTACAAAGTCGTACATAAAATCTGGACCATTTTATAGCCATTGCACCCAATTTATAAGGTTCAAGTTAATATCTAAACTGTGGCTTATTTTATAGTCATTTTAAGTTCCAAAGGGGATATGAAGCACTCTTCCAACTTGGCAGCTTTTTTGGTTGTGTATTGAAGTACTGGGTGCTTCAATTCACAACATATTTTCATTAATATATTCATTAATATTATTATCTCCAACAAATTCGTTTTCTATCAATATACCTGTACCAACTTTTGTACTTAAATAATTTTCTTTTACTACTACAACGTCCACAACTTCTACTACATTTTTATTAAAACATTTTACTTCTATATATTCTTCCAAATCAAATTCTTCCACAATTACTCCTACATTGTCTTCTATAATAATATTCACCTTTTCTTCCTTATTTGATTTAACAATTCTTGGTTTAATATCTTCTGCTAATACCATTATTTGTTCAGTTTTAAAATCATCTATACAATTTTTAGTTGCTTTCCAGATTTGAGACTCTTTTTCTACAAGATTTTTTGCCTTAGAAAATGTATAGTTTTTATAGTTTACAATATGCACGTTATTAAAAAATCCTTTAATCATTTGCATTTTATCTCCTGTTATTTTCTTGTACTTTTTTTCGATTTATTTTCTTCACGTTTAGGGGTCATCGAAATGTTCCCCAAAATACCATCATTTGGTAACTTAATAATCTTATTCTTGACTTCTGATTCGTTTATTACTTTTCCTTCACAAGAGCCTATACATACGTATTCGAGTTAACATAATTTATTTCAGTTTCATTTTCATTGTTTTTATAAATTTCATTATTTTCTTCTTATCTTTTATTAAATTATTACATAATTCAGGGTCTCTTCAATAATATTTTTCTAAATTAATTATTGACTCTTGTAAGGTTATTTTGCCCTCCGAAAGGAATTAACTGGGCTCTTTTAGTTCACTCCGTCCTCGTTTCCCGAAAACATTGTCATTTTGGATTCATAGGATTATACAGTCCTGTGTCAACTTAGTACAAAATTTATTCTGCACTTTCTTTACTCACATTTGTATCAAATTAAGGCAACTTAATACTTCACTCCGTTATTGGTTTTGTTAGCCTATTTTTTTTATTCGAATTTTTCTTTATATACATACACTTTTGTGTATTATATTCAACCGCTAAGAAAAAACTTTGATATAAACTTATTACAAATTGATAAAAACATTTTGCAATTTTAACACAATTTGCAATTTTAACTTAGAAAAAAAAATTTATTTGAATTTAGTGCAACCAAAATTTTTGTATTATAATATTTGATATAAATGTATGTGTACCCTAAAAAAAAATGTATTTATTATAATAGGTGTACCAGTTAATTCGTAAGTTTTTTTTTCGAAAATCACTGCTTTATTTAAAAAATATCATTACAAATTTAATATTCAAAGTATTGCCCATCGTTGGCCACAACTTTTTCCCATCTTTTTGGCAAGAGATGCATTCCGCGTCGGAAAAAAATCGTTCGGTTTGTCGGCTATCCACGAATCGATCCAATTTTTGATTTCACAATAATTGGAGAAGTGCTGGTCAGCCAGGCCATATTGCATTGAGCGGAACAAATGGTAATCGGACGGCGCAAGGTCTGGGCTATACGGCGGGTGGGGTAGGACTTCCCAATTTCAGCGTTTTTAAGTATGTTTTGACTGGCTTTGCAACATGTATCGTGTCTTGCGACCGTTTCCGGCCGTTTTTCCTCCAATGCTCGGCTCAGAATACACCACAAACAGCTGGTCCTACCAAATACACAGTATAACCTTCTGGTCGTGAATATTCGGCGCGACCGTCGATTATGAGGCGTCGCCGGGGTATCCATACGTTGCCCGACGTTTTGGATTATCGTAATGGACCCACTTTTCGTCACCAGTCATAATCCGATGCAAAATCGATTTCTTTTTATGACGCTCAAGCAGCATTTCAGACATGCAAAATCGCCTTTCAATGTCTCTTGGCTTCAATTCATACGGTACCCAATGTCCTACCTTTCGGATCATTCCCATTGCATTTAAACGATCTGAAATACTCGCCATTGTCTAAACCAGGCATTATACTTAAATGTATATTACTTACATAACTATAATGTTAGATTTCGAATAAATATATAAAATAAAACGGATATTCCTCGAGCAATACCTCTAATTCTTCATCTTCAAACTTTTTTGACTGTCCGGGACGTTCTTCGTCTTCCAAGTCAAAATTACCACTTTTAAACGGTGCAAACCACTTCTGGCACGTCCGGTCAGCTAGAGCATGGTCACCATAAACTTCCACCAAAATGCGATGATTTGCGACTGCTTTTTTCTTCATATTGAAATAATGAAGTAAAACTCCCCGCAAAAACACTTTATTTGGCCCGAAACTCGACATATTCAGTGAATTAAAAAGTATTGTTGTTTACGCTTCAACTAAATGACACATACTGATCCTGAAACTATATGATAGTAGCTTTCCAACGAATATTTGGAAAGGTGATTCACTGGAATAATAATCAAGTTATGCCTATCTTGTAAAAATTTTTATGGATCAGCGATTCTCCTCTTTCGGCGTAATTCATTACTTACTAAAGTAACATTTAATTTGTCTAATAGCCTTTACAAACTGGGCGCCTATAACACCTTTATATTACATATATAACATGTTATGAAAAACTCATTCAGACTGAAAATACTTGATATATTTTGACGTTTATCATTTCTGAAAAAATTTAATTTTATTCAAACAGTAAATATATATGCAAAAAATAAATATAGTGAAAATTAACAATAAAATAAGATATTAATTTAGCTAAAACTGATACAACTAAAATTGCGTGTACTGAAAATCCTGAAATTCCTAAAATATCCTAAAATATTAAGTATATCCGAAATATCGTAAAATATTTCTTATATATTATAAGACCTATATCATATAAGATATAAATATAATATATAATATAAGATATTCTTATATGTCATATCCTAAAATATTTCTTTTTTTTTTCATTATAGCCTCTACAAACTGGGCGCCTACAACATGATATAGAGCTATAACATGATATATACATGTTATAGACTAATATTTCCATATAAAAAATGTGTATCACCTAATTTTTGAGGGATTGACATAATAAAATTTCGATACTTTTGTAATATTTCGATGTTATCGGTAATATTTTCAGGAATTTTAGCAACCCTAGACAGCAATTGTCAATTTATTGTTATTTTTATTATTTTATTTGAACTTTGAAAAATAATTGTCGAGTGTATATTTATTACCTAGCGTTCCCATTGAAATTTTTAGTTTTTAGTTTTACAGGATTGTATGAAAAACAAACTTGACGAAAAATAAGAAAAAGAAAAAGTTAAAATCAATTTAACTTTTCATAAAATTTTCATAATTTTTTTCATAAAAGTTCAATGGGAACGCGATTCTAAAAATTATGCGAAAAAAATATGTAAAATTCAATGGGAACGCACTGTTATACTATATTTATTTTTTGCATATATTTGCTCTTTGAATAAAATTAAATTTTTTCAGAAATTATAAACATCAAAATATATCAAGTATTTTCAGTCTGAATGCGTTTTTCACAACATGTTATAGATAAGCGTCGCCAATTAACTTCTAATTTGCATTTATACCAAGCTGCGTAAGCTTCACTCATTGTCAATTGTTCAGATTGAAGGAGTAAAGTTGTTTCATAAGGATATTTGAGTGTTTTTAAAATTTGCTCCATTTTTTCCCAATCTCTCTTACAACAGATAATTTTACGATTTTATAAATAAATAACACAGCTTATGATTGTGAATAAATAACACATTTTGAACTTTCCGAATTTTAAACTTCCGGATTATAAATTTTCCGGATATTTATTTTTTCCGGATTATGACGCGTTCCCCTTGAAGAGTACATATTGGTGGGTAGTCCATGGAGAACCGTGGGTCAAGTGGGGCCCAAAACGGGGGCAATGTGGGCTCCATCATACAAAAAATCATGTGGGGTGTCAACTGAAAAGTCTTGAAGAGTACATCTCAATGGGAGGTAGTCCGAAAAGCGCAGTGAGTCATGTAGGGGCTAAAACGGTGGCAATGTTGGGCCTCATCATCCAAAAATCATGTGGGTATCAAATGAAAGGTCTCCAACAGTAGATCTCAATGGGGATTAATCCGGAGGGCGCCGTGAGTCATATCGAACCCACAAGGGGGGCAATGTTTGGCCCATTATACAAAAGGGTATCAAATGAAAGGTCTTGAAGAGTATATCTCGTTGACAAGTCCTAGAGGCACAGTGGGTCATGTGGGCTACAAAAGTTGGTCATGTGGGCCCATTATAAAAAAATCATGTGGGTGATCAAATGAAAGGTCTTGAAGAGTACATTACGTCGGGAAGTACATGGGACACATTCGGTTATACGGGGGCCCAAAAGTGGGATATGTGGGCCCATTATACAAAAAATCATGTGGGGTATCAAATGAAAGATCTTGAAGAGTACATTTAAATGAGCGTAGTCCGTAAAGGCACACTGGGTTACATGAGGTTCCAAATGTGGGTCAACATGGCCTTAAATCATAAAAATATCGTCTAGTCTAGGGTATCAAATGAAAGATCGTGCAGAGTACCTCTCGTTGCATAGTGCGTGGGTCAAGTGGGCCCAAAATCTGCTCCACCTGGGGCCCATCATACAAAATATCAGATGGGTTTCAAATGAAAGTTCTTGAAGAGTACATACATATCTTGGGGTAGTCCATGGGTCACCGTGGGTCAACTGGGGCCGAAAATCGTAAAAAAATCATGTGAGGTATCAAATGAAAGGTCTTGAAAAGTAGTTCGAACAGTACCCTGGGTCATGTGGAGCCAATTATACAAAAAAACATTTGAGCAACTGTCAGCAATAGTAAGGGAAAGTAGACCTTATCAGAATTAATGCCATTAATAAGGAGGTCTATTGGTGACAGTTGCTCAACCCTTACTATTGTTGACAGTTGCACAAACTCAACGGGAGAGTACATTGATGTGGTATTATTTGCTTGTTTATTACGTTTTAGTTGAATATTTTTTTAAGGGAAAGTATTTTTAAAAAACTTTTTTTTATTTATATTTTGTAATCCTTAGGTTGTAATGGCGGCTTAAGCCCCGCATAGACCACCAAGGGTCCTTACGATGGTATTTGTGTTGGAATGATAACAGGTCCCCGGTTGATATTTCACCTGGGGTACCTGTAGTGATGTCTGAGGATAGAGTGAATGTATTAGAGATTTTAGAAAATTTCAGGAGTTTCCTAAGATTTGTTAGCATCGTCAAACATTTTTGCCTTTTCTTTTTGAAAATATAATTTGTACTCGAATTCAATCAATTCTTTTTGATTTTTAAGGAATTCTTTCTGGAATTCTGAATAATATTTTTAATTATCTCTGATAATTCTCCACTTTTACCCGATCTTTTCCTTTTATTACTAGATGATGCAGATGGTGCTGGTTCTTCATCTTCAATAATAACATCGGTATCACCATTAATTACATTTTCTATATATGGAGGTTCTGATTCTGTTTCTAGTAATATTTCTTTTAATAACATAAAAATACAAAAAGTTTTTTAGCTTATTATGAATGTATGTAAATTTTTAAAATAGAATTATCACCTGTATTATTATTAATATTTGAGGAATCTATACCATTATTTATGATAGTTATAGATGGTCTTGCTCCTATCAAATGATCCAACTCTTCATAAAATTCGCAGGATACTTTTCCCTCTCCACTACGATTATTTATTATTTTTTTCAGCTATAAAGTCTGTTTTTTTAATTTTTCCACTTATTTTCTATTTGTACACTGTTTTTACCTGGTAAATCTCGCACTATAAATTCATCTTCCACCATTTTAAAAATAACCTTTCTTCTATATTTCTTTCCATTTATTAATTTTAATATATAATATTTTTCTCCTCCATTACTAATATTAAAATTTTTACTTCATCGTCACTCCAAAAACGCCATCCTGATGCCATTATTATTAAAAAATAATAATTTTTTGTTCATTTACAAATGCAAAGATATAAAATGTCAATTTACTAATACAATGACATAACTCAACACAATCCCACTAGTTACGTGGATTTGAATTGGATTTAACGAAAATTCAACTCGTCATGGAAACAAGGTAATAGTAGGGAGTAGGATTTAAGGTATGACTTTGAACAAAATTAGGATACTTAGATGTAAAATTACCATAATCTGTAATGTTATTGATATTACTGTTATTATTATTACTATTAGTAATATGATTATCTTTAATATTAACATTGCTAGTATTAATCTTAATATTATTGTTAATGCTATTTTTATTTTTTATTTTATTTTTAGTATTTTTATAATCAATCCATTGCTTAAAAAGTAAATTACCAGTTTTGAAAACACTGCTGTGTTGCGACTCTATTTTCTTTTACTACGTAGTCTTTACCGTTTGTTATATTCACCTTTATATTTGTTATAATCCTCTTCTGGATTAATGATGTCTGGCCTGATCTTCTTCTTGTTTTCTTTTATTATTTGGCTCAATGATTTTACTTTCTTACTTCAACTATTAAATTGTTATTTGAAATAAAACAAATCTATTTTAAAGTTTACGAGTTCAATTATTGGTTTTCTTCACTATAGGCTTAACCTGTTTAGTTGAAGAGTGTTATGTTTAATATATTCGATTTTATAATTATATGGCTCTTGTGCCAATATATTATATATTTTTCGAATATAAAAACTGGAAGCGTTAATATTTGTTATTTGGACGATATTATTTTTGGCTTTTTGCCAGTTAAATAATATCCTGTTTGAATAAAACTCCAAATTTAATATTTTTTACTTTATTTGTTCAGAATAGCTTTTATTATTAAACTTTAACTCTGTACAAAACTTTATTGTTTTGAGAGTTGTTTAAACAAAGCTGAACAAATTTCAACTCCCTGAATTACCAAAAAATCCAAGTATTTATACGCAAATTTTAATTTGCCGGCCTTTGTTTACATAAAAAATGTAAACAACTTTGATTTACTAATAACATAATTAATGTATGATTGAGTAATTGCACTCAATATTAATTATTATTAATTGTTTGTTTTCATACCCAAAATTGCATAGTCGACAAAATTGCGCACTAAGCATTATTAAATTATTGACACAATTTAATAATACAAATTTAACTAGAACAATATTTTATATTTGAATAAATATTGTTCTTGTTACGCAATGCGAAAAGCAAATATTTTATGGTACAAACAATTAGTTATCGTTTATTACAAAGACGGTGTTTTTATTCCACATCCCCCTTTGAAGTACAAAAAATTGATACATTTTTTGAATGTTGGGCAATTCAGAGTTGTTCAATTTATTCAGCTTTTTTTTTTACAATTTTTTAATCTTATTTTCTATACATTTTATTTTCATATATATTTTTTTTTCACAATTTTTAATATACAAATTTTTTTTTTTTAATTTCAATTCCTTTTCAACTTTATTTTAATACATTTTTTCTTCAATACATTTATATTTATTTTCCTTTCATTCCTTCTTTAAAAACCGAATTATGCACTCTTAACAATTGGTTAAGAAAATTCACCTATCTTTAAGAGATTAGGCTCGGTCGTTTCCGTAAAACATTTTTTATTTTTATAGCATTTTAACAATTGTTTCAATATTTTTTAATTCAATTTTTATACTTCTTTCAAATAACTTTTTAATTCCTTTTACAACAATTTTACATTTAATTTCAACAATTGTTTTAATTAAATTTTCATAACCATGTTGCATTTAATTTTAATAATTTTATATCTCAATTCTACATTTCAATTTTAATCATTTTACAATTCATTCAATTTTAACTCAATTTTCATAATTTCTTTTAATATTAAACAATATTTTCCAATACAACATTAATATACAATTTCATTTTTTAAAGAACTTTTTTTTTTTTTTAAATTAAATTTTCATAACCATGTCGCATTTAATTTTAATAATTTTATATCTCAATTCTACATTTCAATTTTAATCATTTTACAATTCATTCAATTTTAACTCAATTTTCATAATTTGTTTTAATATTAAACAATATTTTCCAATACAACATTAATATACAATTTACGTTTTTAATCTTCAATTTTATACAATATTTATTTTTTAAAAGATCAATATACGTTTTACATTTTTTCATCTTTGAATAATACTTAATTTTTTCATTTTTTAAAGAACTTTACTTGGAATTCTTTTACATTAAACAATATTAAATATTTCTTCATTTTTAAATATCAATTTTAAATATTTTCATAATAATTTTTTTATATAATTTACAAAACAACTTTATTATTTTCAATTATTATTTATTAACTTTAATAATCTTCTACTTCCTTCCCCTTTTATCCTTTTTTTTATATTTATTTACCCTTTTTTTTTTTTTGTATTAATTCTAACAATTATTCATTAAAATTTTACAAATTATTTTTATTCTAAAAATTTTTTTTTTTATACTTTTTTATTTTTATTTTACAATTTCCCATATATATAATTTTCTATATTATTAAAATTATTTTATTATTTTTTCAACATTAAATACATCCATTTTTTTTATTTCTTTCTATTACCATTCGTTTTCTATATTATCATTGATTTTAAATTTTTCAATTTAATTTATAACTTAGTCTAAAGGTATGCAAATTTAAATTTAGACTATTTTAATAACTTTCAACTATATATATATTTTTTTTTACAAGTGCATTTATTTTTAAATAAAACTCTACTTCGTGTTTTTTTTTACTGTAATTGGCTAGTTAATTATTATTCGCGAAAAGTTAGAGCAGGTAGTTTTCTAGGTTTAGAGTTTTTTAAATTATGTTGTGTAGGTTTTATTTTATTAGTAGGGAGTTCTAGTGTTCTGTTAGTGGATAGGGTGTGAGATGGCAGGTGAGGTTTTATTGTTTGTTTTTCGTTTTTATTTGTTTGTTGGAAATTTTGGATTTCCGGCTTGTTGTCTTGTGATTTCGTCAAGTTTATTTCTATGTTTGTCCCTGTTTTCTTCTTTCGATTTTTTAGACATAATCGTAATACGATTATAATAACCAATATTATACATATGAAAGTAGTGAAACCTAATGTTCCTATATGCCATCTTTCTTTGATTACTCCTTGTCGTTCCTTTTCTGTGCGTTTGTGTTCGTTCTCGATGTCTAATTTTAATTGTTCTAAACCCCTTCCCCTTTTCCTAAATTCTTCCGCTAATGTCTTTGTATCCGTAAGTTTAATACCTGTTGTTAAATTTTGTTGAGTTGTAAAGTTTAATAATATGGGGTTCATTTCACCCAGTACTGATATGGCTGGTGGAGCCCAAATTCCGTCGTTAGTTTCGTCTATAGTTCGTTCGAAAATTTTATGAAAGCGAATTTCTAGAATTCCTAATATATATACGCAATTTCCTTTTAGTTTTAAAATACCTACTCCAGTTAACTTAATTTTTGTTGTAATAGGATTGCAATAGCTTACTAATTCCTGATTGCTATTGAACATGTAAATCCAACTATTTGTGGAGTGCATGGGTATTAATTGATTGGTTAAATCCGATATTATTTTAATATTACAATTTTTATATTTTGTTTCAGGGTCCTTTTCCTGGTGTTGGAAAATTTCTAACACACAGTTATTAGGTGGCGCCTGTAACAACTTTGGTTGTGTTTGTTTACACATTATAAATTTATTTATCCCTGATTCACCTACTGAGACACAATTTTCGTTAAATTCTTGATTTGAAAAATGTAAATAATGACCCCAGTCACTTTTTCCTAAATAGTCCCATTCTAGATTTACCATTGTAAAATGATGATTTTCTAATGGAATAGGTAGTGGATATAATTTAAAAATCTGAAATTGCTCCTTTTCTAGCCAAGGTATAATAATTCTAATCCTAACTTGTCCGTCTTGTTGTAAAGTTTCTATAATTGTTATTTGATTCAATACTTGTATGGAATGTAATGCATCATGACACATACCTGCTGTAATATTGTAAACTAAATGAGATAAAACTGTTGAGTCCAGAATTGCTGGGTGCAATTTGTGATTTTGTAATGCGTTTATTACTTCCCCTTGCTCTCTTATCAGATTTTGTACTTCGTTGAATTTATTCTGTGCCACTGCTATGGCTTGGTCCATTTCTAACTGGTATGTATTTGTTTTGATACCTATTCCCATTGTCATTGTGTTCTGACAAAATTTTTGTTTCTATCAGTTGCATTTTTCTACCCATTTCTTCTTCGTGTTCAGTTAAATTTAATACCGATTCTTTAATATAATCTAAATTTGAAGTTACTATAGCTGCGTTTTTTGTTATTAATTCGAGTCGTCTGTCCGCCTCATTTTGTAATTTGTCCAATCGTTCATATATTTTCTAGGAATCCTCATTGTCCATTGTACCGAATAACGTTTTTGGAAAACTTCCTATGAAATTTATGTAACCTCTTTTTACCCTTCGTGAGAAAAAATGGTTTGTTTTGTCTAATTCGTTTTGTAATTTCTTTGCGTATTTATTTAAATTTTTAAGCCAACAATTACAGTTTTGGTCCTGCTTAACTTTAATTTGTGTTAGTAAAATACAAGTTTGGTTAATCATTTGTGTTAGTAATGTAGAGAATTTTGCGATCTCCTCGCTTGGTGTAAGGTTAAACTTGGTAAATACTTCAATTTGTCCGCGATGTATAAGCATTTGTCCCTGATTTTCGAAAAGCGCTGCCGTTGAGTGCAATTTTCGTATTTCAATCTCGTTTGCTTTAGTTGCGGCGATAAATAATATTACCCAAATGACCCTCATTTTCACACCCTGTTATAAATATGATAAAAAAAAATTTAATTTATTGTCTATAATAAAAAATTTTTTTACAACAACTAATTACTAAATTAATTAATTATTTTTAAACTAATATATTATTCCCTACTATTTTTCCTATATAAATTTACTTTCTCATTTGAAACTGTTTATTTAATTATTATTACTCCTAAAAATATGTGCAGAGAAAAAAAATTTTATTCGCGTACTTATTAGCTAAGTCGCGGAAATTGTTAGAATCCTTGCTAAACATTTTGGTTAAGTGTTATACTTCTTCAAAAACTTAATGCGGTAAAAGCTTAAACGTTATATACATACTAAAAATTTTTTTGTTTTTTGTTTTTTATAATTATCTATTGTTTTTTTTTTATATATGATATAAGATATTTATTCCCTAATTATTATTATTTTTTGTAATTTATGCTGAAACCCTTTAGTGTATTTTTAATCTAAGACACTACTATGAAAAGAAATCATTACTAAATTCTCATTTATCAAAGTTTTGAACCTGCGCTAAGTATTTTCCTAAACCTGCGCAGATTACTTAAATGATTCTATTTCGCAATAGGAGTCGTTATGTGTGTGTGTCATTTTTAATAGATGTGGTATGTTGAATTTATTTTGACATAAATGATTTAAGTCAAAATGAATTGTATATAGTGACGTGTTTTAAAAATATTTTTTTTTGCTTTTTATTTATAAAGAATAAATGGTTTATAAATTTTTTCAAAATAAAAGGTTTATAAATTTTTTCAAAACTGGAGGAGATTGAAGGATTAGGTAAGTTCTTTGTGTGTGTTAAGTGTTATTTCATGTTTTTTTTTGTTTTTAGGTATACTGAAGCTGACATAGGAATTAACATTGGTACCTACTCGAAGGTTTAGATAAGTATACTGTTTTTTTTATCTTTAAATGAGAATAATTCTTTGTGTATTTTTTCAGGGTTTTCCGGAAAAAAAATGTGTACCGGTTTTTTTTTGTGTTTTTTGTGTTTTCTTATTTTATTTAAATTTTAATTAATTACAATTACTATGTATTTTGTTTTTTAGATGCGGACGCAAAAAAAATGATATTCGACGAGGGATAACCAAAAAACTACACGACGTGGGATAAACAAAACTACAAAAATGCAGATTGTTTATTATCTACGTGCGATTCCCTTTGGGGGTTAGTTAATTATACTACCCCAAAAGAAATCGTGAGTTATTATTTTTTTACTGTCTTTTTTAATATTAACCCCTTTTTTTATATTTTTATATATTTTTAACTAAAAAACATTTAAATAAACCGAGTTTGTTTTTAAAAAAAAATTTTCATTGTTAACTTAAAGTAAATTTAAATTGACCGTGGTGCAGTAAAGTAAATTGCCTTTGTAAACTTGTTTGTTTTGCACACGGTACTCGGTATAAAAAAAACGAGTTATCAGGTAATATTTTGTAAACCTGATAGTTCATAACATATAATTTTAAGTACTATTTTACTAATTTTCTTAAATTAACCCTACCATTCAACTTAGCTCGCAGTACTAAGTAGTATGTTTCTATATTTAAAATATTACTGCTACTTTAAGTATTTTTGTCGCGATTTTTGATGATTTTTTTTTTTAATATCAGAGTTGTAACAAACCTTGTTGCACTTCTTGAGTATGTTCAAGAAATATTTACCTACTGGCTGGTTGACAACCTGGCTAGTTAGGCTCTGATGTTATTAAAAATGTGGTTCGCGTTAGTTAATTAATTCTATAATTAATTACAAAAAAAATTAAAAGGTTACATAATTATAATTATATAAATGAATTTTAGTTATTATTTTATATAATGTAATTACGACTTGACAATGGTCGTCAAAGTTATAAATTGGTTCCGGGTTTTGTTTAAAGGTAGTGGGCAGTGGCTCGCAAAAACCATAAAGAGCGAAAATGGGCGAGTATTTGCTCCCCATATGTGGTGTATGGTTATGACAGAAAGCCGCTTCTCCTAGCGATTCGTCCCAACTTTGTACGTTTTCATTAATAATGGTTTTTAAGTATTCAACTAAAGGCCCATGCCTTCTCTCCAAAGAACCGTTGGATCGCGGGTGGTATGCCGTAGTTTGTACTTTTTTATTTTCAGCAGTTTACATAACCGCTGAATTAAATCGCTCGTAAAATTTGTACCTTGGTCTGTAATTAGTCTACGTGGAATTACAGAATATTTAAGGATTATTTTCCTATAAAATGCATCCGCTACCGTTAAGGCTTCTTGATTTGGTAGTGGTATGCAGTCCAATATTTTAGTTAGGTCATCTTGAAAAGTCAAGATGTATTTGTTTCCTCTGTGAGTAACAGGGAAAGGACCTACAATGTCCATATATACTTTATCGAAAGGTTTGTATGCCGTGTCCGTAATTACCATAGGCATTTTTGTTATTCTTCCTCTTTTAACTCGTTGACACTTGGTACATTTTTTCACAAATTTACTAATGTCATAAAACATTTTTTCCCATTTATAGAATTGCCGAATTCTATAGTATGTTTTGTGTACCCCCATGTGTCCTCCTAGTGGGGAATCGTGATATTTTTTAATTACTGCTTCTATTTCATCTTTAGATGTTAGTGTTATTGCTTGATTGCCTTTTTCGGATATGCTTGAACTAGATGAGTCACTCTCATAATCGATTTCAAAGTCATATTCAGCTAGACGGACCTTCCATCTATTAAGTCTTCCTTCCGAATCTCTCTTTTTATATTCACTTATCAAAGGTTTGTGGTCCGTATATACTTTGAATTTTCTTCCTAAAAGATAACTGCGGAAATTTTTGATAGCCCAGTATATGGCTAGCATTTCCTTTTCAATAGTCGCATAATTCCTTTTCGCTTTGTTTAATACCCTACTGGCGTATGCAATTGGCTTGTCTTTTCCCACTTCGCCTTGAGATAATGCAGCTCCCAGCGCATAATTGCAAGCGTCAGTCGTCAAATTAAATGGATGATTAAAATCAGGATATGCTAGAAGAGGTGGTTGAATAAGTAGATTTTTAACCTGCTCGAAAGCTTCCTGATGTTCCGAAGTCCACTTATAAGGTTGCGATTTGGTCGCCATTTTGTACAATATAGCCCCTTTTTTGGCTAATTCCGGCATGCATGGTCGATAGTAGTTTACTATACCTAAAAATGATTGCAATTCCTTGGTGGTGCGTGGAGCGGGATGTTCCTTTACACATTTTGTTTTTTCAGGATCAGGTAGGACTCCTTCCGAAGTGATTTGATGTCCCAGATAAACAACTTCTCGTTTCAAAAATTTGCATTTTTCCGGTTGCAGTTTTAAGTTATTTTCTCGTAATCGTTGGAAAATAGACTTTAGCTTTTCGTCATGATCCTGTAAGTTTCTACCATATATGACAATGTCGTCTAGGTAGACGAAACACTTTATTCCTTGTAACCCTGATAAAACATAATTCATTAACCGTTGGAAAGTAGCGGGCGCTCCCGTGAGTCCGAAAGGCATTCTTTTGAATTCAAAGTGCCCGTATGCTGTACTGAACGCTGTTTTTTCCCGATCGCTGGGTTCCAGATGAACCTGATGATACCCACTGCCAGATCCAAGGTAGTGAAGTATCTGGATCTTCCTAGTTGATCCAATATTTCTTCGATTCTAGGGAGTGGAAATGCGTCCCCCACTGTTACTTCATTTAACTTTCGATAATCAATTACCACCCTGTGGCGTTTTTCACCATTTGGACCCGCCTTTTTTGGGACTACCAGTAATGGTGCGTTCCAAGGACTTTTACTGGGTTTAATAATGTCCTCCTCTAAAAGTTTTGTTACTTCCTCGTTTATAACTTGTTTGTGGCATTCCGCTAAACGATATTGTCTGCTATTTATTGGACTTTGGTCCTGTTTTATTGGAATTTTGTGAGTTACACTGTTTGTCCCGGGAAGGTTGTCACCAGGTAAATGAAAAATATCCGAGAATTCTGTGAGGATTTTTTCCAGGCTTTCCTTTTCCTCTGAATTGAGATCGGTTTTTAAAATAAGCTCCTCTTTTAATTTTTTAATGCGCGTATTTTCCGTCCTTTTTTCCTCCTTGAAATCGTTAAATATGTATCTAATAAATCCTTCTGTTTCCTTATTTTTGTCCTTATTTTGTTGTTTCTCCCTTTTACGTTTCGGGATTTTATGATTATTCCATTGTTCATTTTCTTTTGTTTCTTTTACTTGTTTTTCACTATCTACTTTTAATGTGCGTATCTCAAAATCCTCTAGTTTATGGGTTTCAAGCTTTATTTTCTCTATAATTTTCTCTTCGTTATTTATGTTCATTATTCCCATTATTATTTTACCCCTTTTGGCTTTACAAATGCCGTTTCCCAGAAAGACTCCTGGTATAATTTCCTTTGAGGTGACTATTAGTTCTCCTTCTAATGTTGTAGGTATCTATATTATTTTTTCTGTACGGGCTGGTATTTTTATTATATTTTTTCCTTTTAATTTTGGCTCTCGTTTCTCTTCTGTTAATTCTTCCTTATTCTCATTTTCATTACGTGAATTTACTTTCTCTATTGCATAGTTATTTTTATTTTCTATTTTGTGGTTTACCATTAATGCTGACTCTTTCTCATTGTGTGAAACACTGTTGGTTTGAAACGAGTGAACACTTGGTTGGTTGGGTTGCTCCGTAGTTGCATCTACGAAAGGAACTTGGAATTCTTTTTTCATCCTTTCAAGCTGGGTGAATTCTAAAATTTTAGAAGGACCCTGTATGTTACAATGTTTCGATAAAAAATCGTAACCAAGAATACCATCTCCTGGTATTCTTTCTTCCATATTAGTTACTTGAAATTCACATTGTATTCCATTAAAAAATGTTCCTTTACAACTACCTAGTGTTTCGTTTTGTCCGTGAAGTGTACGTAATGCAATGCTGTTGTTAGCATTAATCCTTGCGTCATTATTTAAGGAATTCCTTTTTAATACACTAACTTGTGCTCCTGTCTATTAAAAGTTTAGCTACTCCTGTTGTCGTTATATTTAATGGTAATTCCACTATTGGATCTAAATAAGTTTTTTCTTGTAAATTCCGTCCCCCGCCCCCCGATGAGTTTATGTGCAGAAATGAGTCAGGGTTTTTTGGCTCACTTCTTATTCGTTTCCCGACTGTAAGGCTGCACGTGCCTCGTATTTTTGCCTGGCTGAGCAGTGCAAAATTACATGTCCTGGAAAATCGCACCATTCACAATGTTGAACCCCTGCTGATTGGGTCATTTCAGTTGACCTTGTGTTGTCCATTGATTTATTTTGTATTATCCGTACGTTCGCGGGTTGCATGGCTCCTGTACATTGTTCTCTAGAATGTCCCTGTCGTTTACAAATAGTGCAAAATGGGGTGTTTGGCTGACTCCTTTTGCAATAACGACTAGTGTGGCCTGGTCCACCACAAGTATAACATTTTAGATGGTTTCTAAAATTATTGTTGGTTTCTGGTCTGGAATTATTATATCTGTTATAGTTCGATGTGTTTCGTTCATTTTTGTATGTTGAATTTGGCATATTTAGCCTTTGAAAACTTGGTTTTCCTGCTGTATACCCTTCCCTAGGGTAGTTATCTCTTTTATTTTTATTTTGGAAGTGGTTGGGTGTCCTTGAGGGTGGATCTCCTATTGTCCTGTTGCGTTCTTCACCGCTATCTATTTTTATTAACAGTTTTTTCAATAATGTGGTTATATCACTATCCATTCCCCCTGATCGTTTTTCTGATGAGTTGCCAATAGCGTAATCCTCCCTTGCGTAGTCCCTTGCCTTTTGGACTGCTACTTTTAAACTGGAACAATTTTGTGACCTTACGTAATTTTTTAAGGATTGCGAATGTAAACCCCTTATGAAGGTTCGTTTCGCAACCTTCATCATTTCTTCCGTTAATACCCTACCTTCTCCTGGATAGGTATTTTCGACCATTATTGTATAGGCCTCAAGTTTTTGTAATAGCCTACTCCCAAAATTTTCTACTCCCTCGTCCGGCCCCTGGTAACACTCCTCTACTTCCCTAGCTAATTGGGGAAGATCCTTATAAGGAAGGAAGTGGTTAATCAGAATGCTTTTGAATTCATCGAAATCGATTATATTTTTATTTTGGAAAAGCGCATTTGCTTTCCCCCTTAATTTGCTTCTCACTAAATTTGTCAGAATAAATGCCCTTCCTGTATCTTCCGTAATATAGTAAGCTTCCTCCGCTAACGTTAGGAAATTTTGTAAGTCTAGAGCAGGATTGTCTCCTGTTCCAGAAAATATTGGGACATGTGCCAAAAATGTTTTGAATGTCTCAGTGACTGACAACATTCCGTCACTAAAAGACATATTTACCGTTTGATGAAATCTGTCGTTTCCTTGTCCTAACAGTATGGTATTATTTTGACGTAAAGGTGGTGTTAGAGCTTTTGGAAATGGTTCGAAAATTCTTTGTGGGAAGTCATATATGTGTGGTTCTCTTAATGTCTTAAATTCGCTAGGGGGCGCCATAGCGTCCCCTGATTTTGGTTGACCAAAAGTGATTTGGTCATTAACATTTGATTTTACCCGATCTTTGTTTGGTGTAGATCCCAACAAATTTCTCTCTATGTCAGATTTGTCCTCTTCTTCTAAAATATTTAAACTGGGCCTTGGATAAGTTTTCTTTGACCTAAGTACCCTGAAACTACTCGTTTTTGGCACCGCACCTCCTACGGCGCCTTGCTGTTCGTCAAAAATTGATCCTTGTAAGGGTGTAGAAATCATAATTGAATTACTACTTGAATCAGTAGTAGAAATATTTTTTGGGCTTGTGTTAGTGAATGAAAAGCTCTCAATTTTTTTTGAGAATTTTCTAATATTTTTTTCCATTAACTAGCCAAATACAAAAAAAATTTCCTTTAAATTTAGATCTAAAGATCCCAAACAAAATAAACTATTTATAAAAAACGATTTATATAAATCATGTATAAGAAAAAAAACTATAATTTTATTTTCATTTCATTTTTTTTTTTATTTTATGCTCTCATAATAATATATATATTAGAAAAAAAATTATTTATACATAAAAAAAATACAATGGTATATTATTACAAGAAAACGGTATATTATTTATTCTTTTAACCAAAGAAGAGTTTTATTACAAACTTTAGTTTTTGTTTTCATTTAACAGAAACTACGCAAAATGGCGTCGTGTTTGTCCCTTGTTCCACAACAAGAGTTACAAATTAGAACTTCCCGAAATAACATTTTTCGTTTATATAATTCTAATATTGCTCCCTCAGCAATATTAGAATATTCCAATAAATTATAATAATTACTATATTTTATTAATTAAAGGTAAAGTTGTGCAAGAATAAATTCATACATTAATAATGTTACCATTGCCCATTGTGCTGATAACGCATTATACTTTATTATTATTATTAAAGCTAATGTGCTTTCGTTTATTTACCTTTTTTATTTATTTTTTTCGTTCTACATTTTATACATAATAACTTATGTGTGTCCTTATGGTTTTGCTTTATTTTATATAATAATATATTGAAATACGATGACGTATTTTATTATTGCTTTGATTTAAACTTTCCTATAGTATAATGCGTTGCCGCTATAATGCGTTTTTTTAGGCAATGACGACATAATTGTATGAATATTGTCACACAACAGCTGTTTGCTTCTTTGAGTAACCATGCATATTGAATAGCAATCTGTAATTTCAGCGAGTCAACATTGATCCCCTTTATACTTAGACCTTGGCCTCAATTGGGAGCAGGTAAAAGATTTTTTATGAAGTACATCCTTTAGGTAGTCTGTGAGCTGGGATTTTACTGGCTGAGAACCACTTACTAAAACATGAAGAATACTTATCTGCTTAAAACGCAGAATACTGAGGTCCTGTTTTTTATTAATATTAATATTATTTTTATTATTTTTTTATTACCATTATTATTATTATTAATTTTACTATTATTGTAGTGGTTATTATTATTACAATTACTTTTATTATTATTATTATTGTTATTACTATTATTATTATTATTCTTACTTAATTTATTCAGTCTGTGACTCCACTCAGTTTTTGACCACTGAACAACAAACTTGAAGATTGGAGTGGAGATTGCTGAGCTATTTAAGGTTATGGTATGATGACAGCTTTTGGAGATGTCGGTTTAGATTCAAGATCAATTGTTAACAATTCTGGTGTGAGTAGTTCAAAGTCTACCCTCTGCTGTTCGAAGTTGTTAGGTATAAATGAACATAGCTGAAAATTATCGATTTTAGAGTACAAATCTTCATTAATAGATGCGAGTGTGACGTAACATTTATGAAGTTCGTTATTAGGAAGTAGTAATTTCTTGCAGTTTTGGTCATCAATGAATTTTGAAATATACTCAGATAAATTACCATGTACGCCAGACAGAGCATTGTTGATATCGTTTATAATGGACTTGGTAGATTGTTCCTTAGATTGAATTAGTTTAGATATATCAGACACATTGCTAATAAGATTGTCAAATGATTTAGCCATAACGTTAAAGTTGTCAGTATTTATCGTTGCTTCCGGATAATATTATCTTTATCATTATTAAGTTTTTTAATCATGTTGACTATGTTGTCATACAATTTTCTGAATAAAAGTTCCGTGTTTTGACAATCATCACAAATAAAGTGAGTTTGTGCACCCAGGGATGATACCAATCCGTGGGTGCACCAATACACGGACAATAAAATTTTCTATAGCAGAAAGCTTTACATTGGACTATTTCAGATTTATTACCATATGCAGTACAATGTTCCATACTACATTTATAATCCTTTACAAATAATATTATTTATTTTATATATTATTATTTTATTTTATTTTTTAATTGAAATTCTGACATATAATTCAAATTAAATCAGAAATTAAAGTATATGTTTATATCTTTGACTATATAATATATGGACTGCTAGTAACCAACTTCATTGCTGTAGCTATGACCGACTATGCGCATACCACCAGAGATGGCGAAAAAAGGAACTAACTATTCCGAATTGCCTTTGGCGACGCTCGCCTTTTTGACGGCCAATAAAACAACTAAATCATTTATGAGAATTCCATAGATTTTACTTGAGAATTCTACTGGATTTAATTCAGAATTCCATAACTTTAGTTCTTTTATTGCCCATCTCTGGTGCTATGCGCTACCAGTCATAATAGTATTTTTTTCTTTGACAGCAAAGGAAATTATAAGCGATTAGCAGTCCATATATTATATAGTCAAAGGTTTATATAGAAATATATGAAAAACAACAACAACAAAAAAAAGCTGCCAAGTTGGAAGAGTGCTTCATATCCCCTTTTAGATAAACCTAGGTTTTAATTAAAACAAAGAATTAAGTAAAAGTTATAATATTTTATAAAACTATTTTTTTCACAATTTAAAAGTAAATATATTTATGTTCTTATATGAAACATGATGTTATATACAAGTTATTCGAATGGTAAAAATGATCAAATTCTTATCTATAATGTAGGGTTGAAGTTATGATATAATATTATATAATATTTAATATTATATTTATTATTATTGTAATATTATATATACTTATATATATATATATATATATATATATATATTATATATATATATATAATATATATATGTATGTATATATATATTAAATATTATATGTTCATATATATACCGTATATATAATATTACAGCTTTTTAATAGATTGCGCCAACGAAAATGTTCCCGGTAGGGGCAGATACTATACTTTCAGTATAAATTTTGACAGCTTAAGCTATTTTAATACTTTTTATTAGCTTATCACCATGGACGATGACGAAAATAATAATATTATTGGTAAATTAAATGTTTTGAGTACGAACAGAAGTTTTTATTAAAACTTCTCCTAATTTTGTAAAAGAAATATGATTTATTAAGCAAGAATTTAGCTTTTTAGGGTTACTGTTACCTGTTTTTTTTACAGTATTACCTGACCCTTAGCAATCGCAATCTTTGAAATGTTTATTACAAACTACGGAAGCTAAACTTGGTTGTTTTCCAGTCCTAATAGCTGTAATTCACTGTTTTTTTATCACGAGGAAATCTGTGAAATTTAATTTTCGTATTAGCTGCATATAAACTTATACATTGCGGAGCACAACAGTAACTAGGCATTTTTCAAACTTATACAAACCTAAGTTTTCGCGAAAACTAGATCTAAAAACTTTTATAGTGACACACCAAAAATGGAGCGCGATTTCGTTTTCGAATGTCAAATTATGAAAATTATTTATTTAAACAACTCTACGTAAAAACAAAAAAAATTAAAAATAGAAATTATTTGTTTTTAATGTCAAATTTTGATTTAATTATATTAAAAATTATTTAATAAAATTTAATTTTTCTGGTTTTTTTTTTTAAATTTTCGAATTTTTTTTTGATTTTTCACAAAAATGGCTACTTTTGTATGGAAACTTAGCTATGCCTACTTCAAAAATACATATCTTCTATTTTGTAATAGATGGCGCTAAAATATATTTTCGTGAAAACCTTAAAAATTTGTAAATTTCGTGTTTTATACCCGGGACACACCAACATTGAAAACCTAAGTTTTCGCGAAAACTAGATCTAAAAACTTTTATAGTGACACACCAAAAATGGAGCGCGATTTCATTTTCGAATGTCAAATTATGAAAATTATTTATTTAAACAACTCTACGTAAAAACCAAAAAAATTAAAAATAGTAATTATTTGTTTTTAATGTCAAATTTTGATTTAATTATATTAAAAATTATTTAATAAAAATTAATTTTTTGTTTTTTTTTAAAAATTTTCGATTTTTTTTTGATTTTTCACAAAAATGGCTACTTTTGTATGGAAACTTAGCTATGCCTACTTCAAAAATACATATCTTCTATTTTGTAATAGATGGCGCTAAAATATATTTTCGTGAAAACCTTAAAAATTTGTAGATTTCGTGTTTTCAATTTATTCCTGAAAACTGTACTAAACCTTATGAATTTCCATTTTTGAACTTTGAAAACACTAAAACTGAGTTTTCGGTCCTGTGTGTCCCGGGTATTAAATTTATTCCTGAAAACTGTACTAAACCTTATGAATTTCCATTTTTGAACTTTGAAAACACTAAAACTGAGTTTTCGCTCCTGTGTGTCCCGGGTATAATACACTTTATTGTTTTAACTTTTTTTTAAATATGTATGTATTAAGCACGTTAAGTATTTTTAATTAATTATTTTTTACTACGACTTTTATATGAAAATATAATCAATTTCAGACTTTATCCTGAAAGTATAGTATTCGCCATCTGATGGAAAAAAACTTGGCGCGATCTATTTATATATGCATATGTACCTATATATTAATTTTTAAAATTACTACATGACAATATAACATAATATACATAATATGATTTAATAGAACCAGATTTTATGATAATTGAATTTTTGGTATTTAAAATTATCATAAGATATGCCACATTTCAGTAGGTCTTTGAATCTTATAAATTAGGTATAATAGGCTAGTGAAATCATTCAAAAATTTTATCTTCTTCCCTTTTTAATAGGGTTGAGAAGGTATGTTTGTGAAATAGGATGCAACACCACCGCGGGGGACTGGATTGGAGAAATGAGAAATTATTTTCTTAAAAATACTATTTCACACCTTATGCGAAAAATTTAGTTCCATTCTTATCACATAGAAATATTACACTTGAAAATTTATTATATAGTTATGAAAATTGAATATTTGGAATATGAAATGACTATAAAACAAGCCACATTTTATTTATAACCAACTTATTTATAACCAATATCAACTTACAAATTAGGTGCAATAGGTTAGTGCTTACCCAATTCACTCAGATTTTAACCCGCTGCTCTGTTTAGGTGTCGGAGGAGGTATATATAAGGAACAACCCACATCGGTTAATTTAAAAAAAATGAAAAAATAGTTCTTTAATAATAAAATTTTACACGTGAATTTATAAATTTTATTTAAATCTTCGTTTTCTTTAAATCCTAGGTGGATCAAAAGGACTTCCAACTTGGCAGATTTTTTTTTGTATATCAATTTGTATATGTCAGGTGAGAATTTGGACTGAGTTTAATTTACCAATGAATAAAAACAAATTAACACTGTTATACTTATTTTTAAATTTTGGAATTACTAGAGCAGAAAAGGTTGGAATTTTGGTTTGAAAACTATATTTGAAAGCTAATATCTAATCTAAGAACTTTGCGAAAAATTTGAATTTCACGAACAACATAATACATATATAAAATTAAAAGTTATAATTTTTTCAAAACTATTAATGTTGTACAATTATAAATTATTACCACGTTTCAATAAATAAATACTCGAAATTGTATATATGCAATATAATATTAATTTTTAAAATGTCGAAATTTTTACAACCGTAAAATGAAGAGGGTTGAAGGTACAGAAGTGGCATTTTAAAGTGAAATTGCAATTTGCAATAGTGTAGTATTTCATCCATGGTCCGTTTCACGGCATTCCACATTCAGAAAATGACATGCAATACTTCATCATAAACTGTCATTTTCATGAAATAGCAACAAATTTGACATTATAAATAAATATTTAGAATAATTTATAAATTTTAATTTTGTTGTAAAAAAAATGATTTCATGAGTAAAAATTTAAATATGGATAATAATTTTGAATTATAAAGTGTTTAAAATTATTTAATGAGGACGCCTACAAATATTTTATTACCTGAGTAGTGTCCGTTTTATAATATTTTGTCTGAATATTTTCCAGGTAAAAAGTAATATTAAATTATTATTTGGAATAATTATTTGGAAATTAAAAAGGCAATTTCAGAAGGTAAAAATTTAAGGTTTCATAATTTCATAAACAAGTTATTATTTTAGTTTAAATATAAACTTTGTTCAGAGTAGAAGTATTCAATTAAATTAAAGTTACAAGTGACAATAAATATGTTTAATGCTATACAATATTTGGATTCGAGTAGCAGTAGTGACGAAGAAACGAAGAAAATAATATTAATGTTTCGGTAATAAAAAGGATTTTAAGGAATAGATCTAATCCTTTAGAACTACCAAGTGATTCGTAAGTATAGAAATATATTCATATTAATGTAGTGATGTAGTGATATTATTAATTAATTTAAATTTAATTAACACATTTTAGATTCATTCAAACATTCCGAGTGGACAAGGAACTGTTTCGTTATGTACTCGATACGTTAGAACTGCATGAAGGATCATTTCCCACGTATATAACACCTGTCCAGCAACTCGCTATTACATTAAATTTCTTAGGAGGAGGTGGTTATCAACATCAAATCGGACGTGATTTTAATGCACCAGCTTCACAGAGTAAAATATCAGTTATTTTGAAGAATGTGCTGGAAAAAATGGAAACTAAGCTGTGTCCAACATTAATTAAATTTGAAATGAAAGAAGATACGAAAAGATACTCCTTTGAAAAATTTAGATTTCCTGGAGGTAAAATTGTTATAATATTTAAAAAAAATTATAATTAATATTTATTAACAGTTATAGGATGCGTTGATGGTACACATATTATGATTTTGAAGCCTGCAGAAAATGAATACATGTACTTTAATAGAAAAGGAAGACACAGCATTAACGCAATGGTGGTAAATATAAAATAAATATATATTTTTTAAAACAATTTGAAATAATTTTTGATTTTAAACTAGATTTGTGATGAAAAATATAAAATTATGGCAATAAATCCCCGGTTCGGTGGTGCAGCTCACGATAGCTTTGTATGGCATCAAAGCAACGAAAGAGCGATGTTGGAACAAATGTGGAACAACCGAACAACAGAAGAACAAATTGCTGGCTATTAGGTAATTATTTAACCACATATAATATTTCTCATTATTTATTTGTTATTTTAATATAAATATATTATTTTGTAATATTTTTATTTTTATGTCCAGGTGATAGTGGATACCCACTGGAGCCATTTTTGATGCCGCCATACAGAGCTGCAGAAGAAGGTACAGCTGAGGCAGTATACAATACTGTACATTCGAAAGCCAGGAGTATCGTAGAAAGGTGCATTGGAGTACTAAAAAGTATAATAATATAATACACTATATACAAAATTTAAATATTTAAATATATTTTCTTTATATCTCGATGGCGTGTTATATTAGAGGAACGAAAATGCAGATATTCTCCTCAAAGAGTTGGACAAATCATAAATATATGTGCTGCATTACATAATTTATGCATCAACAGGAATGTGGATTTACCAGAAGAAATTATAATAGAACCAAGTGACAATTTTTTTTTTTCTGAAAACACCAACATATAACCATCAGAGGCGAGAAGGGAAGCGGAATTAATAAGAAATAGAATAAGAGATAGCTTAATAAGATAATTTTATATTGTAATTTTTTTTATTAATAAATATATAATAAATATAAAATAATTTCTCTACAAAATTTATTATTATATCACAATAATTTGATTTCTTAATACAAATAGGTTTCATATCACATTCAGTTTATAGGATCTCATTGTAATTGATAATAATTCATAATGGATAATATAATATCACAATACAAATAAGTTTAATATCACATATAATTTTTAGTATCACATTGTATTTATAACTAATATTATGTCTTTCAAATTGATTTAATAAGTTGAAATTAGTTATTAAACATGCAAAAATAAAATTCTATTCTTTGGACTACAAAAAAAACTTAAAACTAATAAAAATAATATTCCATTCTTTGGAAAAAAACAAAAAACAAATAAAAATAAAATTCCATTCTTTGGACTAAAAAAAAAAACTTAAAACTAATAAAAATAATATTCCATTCTTTGGAAAAAAACAACTAAAACAAAAATCCATTAAAAAAAAAAAACCTAATTTAAATTCAGTTTTTTAAGTTTTATAATATTAATTTGATTTAAAATATCAAGTTCTTGTTGCTTTAAATTGATTTCATGTTGCCGAATCCTTCGGTCTTCCTCCTTTCCTTTTATTTTAACAGCAATATTTTCTTTCATGATATCTTTTATTTTGCTCAGAACTTTTAAAAAATCATTATTAAATTTTTGCTGATTTTTGTACGCTTGTTCTTTCTTTTGTCTCTTTTTTTTTTAAATTATGTGTTGATGTAGCTGGTGGTATGGCTGTTGAGGTGGATGGTATAGTCGGAACATTGCTGATGGTGATGGTGGATGTGGATGTAGTAGGAATGTTACACAGCGGCTCAATTTCTATTTGCTGTAACACGTCTACATCCATGTTTTGCTCATCTTCCAAAACTTCCATTTCATATTCTTCTTCTTGTTCTACGACGTCTACGTTGGAAACTATAAACATTTTTATATATGTATTTGTATATATAAATTTTTTATATTTAACAAATATATAAAAATATATATAATATATAAATATATAAATATATATATGTATATTATATAAGTACCTACCTCCAAATGATTGGACATTATTTATGCCCGTCACTGCTGCCTCCAACCCACAGGCCTCGACTATTTGCTCCTCATTTGCATCTAGAGGAATTATATCAGAGGCAGCATCTCCTGTTTTTTTCAGGCTCAACTTGTTTTTTACAAGTTTTGAGCGTGCCCGATGTTTTCTTATAGCCCAAAACTATTATTTTTAATATAATTAGTACCAAATAGTTACAAAACTTTTATACTCCTTACTTTTCGCCAACCACCAACATCTTTTGCGGTTGGGCTTAGATTATTTAATTGTAGGCTTATATGCTTCCACAGCCTATTGGTGGTGGCTTTTCCTTCACTCGAATTCCTGTACGTGCCTCTAGCCAAATCTTTATTGGCATCCATAAATTTTACGAGCAAATCCATTTCTCTTTGCTTACTTTCTCCACCCTACATAAAAATTTTATTATTTATATCTTTATATATTAAGAAAATTGTTTAAATATTATTTTTACTTACATTTTTTCCAAAAATTTCTCAAAATGAAAAAATTATAATAAAAAATACACTAATAAAATCACTATTTTGCTATTTCATGAAAATAACAGTTTTATAATGAAGTATTGCATGTCATTTTCTGAATGTGGAATGCCGTAAAATGCCACTTCAGGTCTCGTTTTTATGTACAAGGTGTAGAATAGTGTTATTAAGAAATTAATTTCTCATTTTTTTATATACACTCAGAGAAAAATATCCTATAAATGATTAATAAGGCTCCTATTGTTTTACGAATAAGTATATTAATAGTATATTCTCATTAAAACAATGTGTTTCACGAATTATTAATAATCTTTATACTATTGCTTTAAGAAAAGTACAGCCAATATAAATTTAATTACATACCTTATTGATTCAATGTGATTTTTTAATAATGTAGTACCATAATCTTAAACACTTTAATACTGTTAAATTTTAATAATATTAATAATATTTTTTTAATAGTATGGACAGTATTGAATTAATAGTACCTACAGTATTTATAGTATCTACAGTATTATTATAATAGTACAACCTTTTAAAAATTACTATTAATGGTACTATTGGTTATTGTACTATTGGTTTTATGGTATCAATTATACGTTTCCCATTATGTTAATAGTATTTCGCATTGAATCTATATGATATATTATTATAACAAAGTTAACGGGATTTACTACACAGAATTTTACCGGCCGTGATTTGAGTTTTTTATTTTACTTAAAGAGTTTTAGTTTTTGTAATTTGATTTGTGGCCTAAAATTCATAAAATTATAAATTAAATAAAAAGTTAAAATAAAAAATTAAAAGTAAAGGTTTCATAAAACTAAAAAAAGTGGTAAAGGAATAATATTAATATTATTCATATTCTTAATAAAAAATTAAATTTTTTGTATTAGATATGGATGGTGAAGAATTTAATATTAGAGAATTTTTAAATATGGACAAAATTCCTATTGAAATAGTAACAGGTGAGAAGTGCAGTGAGCTTGCTGTAAATAATAATAGTGAATTGAAAAAATTAATTTGTGAACAATTTGCTTTTGATGAAGCTGTTTTTGATCACATTGTTGGTAAGTTTTAATTCGAGTATACCAATGCATGTCTCATTTGACAATAATATATATCGATTCTTTAAAATAAAATGTACAATAATTTTAATTTATATTTTTCTTTAAGTTTGTGTTAAAAAGGAATATAGTTTTTTTTGTAAAATTATTTATTTGATATTATTTTAATATGTTGGAAATTTTTCAGTTGTGTTTAGATATTTTCCACAAATTTTATCAAATGGAAATAATATTTTTCTTTCACACTATTTGTAAAATATTAATTAAATAAATTTAGAAATTGTATTAACAAATACATAATGTAAAAAACATTATTTGTATTGAATAAAATTTGTGGAAAATATATAAGCACAACTGAAAAATTAACAAAAAATTTTAAATTTAAATGTTTTATGAAATCCAATAAATAAATTTATAAAGAAAAAAAACAGTGTAAGTAATTATTTAAAAAATTAGTTTTTGATAAGTTTTTTTAACACTTGTTTTAAAAAACGACAAATTTAATTTTTAGTTTTGACAAATAAGGATATTGAAGACCTTTTTCCAGTTAAAAAATTAGCATCCGAGCAAAATTTAGATACCATTTAAATTTATGGAGACAAACTGTAATTATAAATATAAATATAACAAGTAAATAGAACAATAAATTCTTTTTAGGCAACGACTATCTCTGTAACAGATTCATGTAGAGATTGGATACACAAACAGTGTGTAGAAAGCTGCTCTTTTTCTCCATCTACAAGTACTTCTTCAACTATCAATTCTTCTAAACCTCAAAGATGTGATAGTTTTACTGGAACAGCACTTTTAAAATTATTAAAACAATCCCAAAAAGGAATTGATATTTTAGAACATTTTAAGGAACAAAATTCTCTGACAGATTATCATCGAGAGGCATTAACTTCGATTATTGTAGATAATTTTAGTGACAACAAAACTGAAATGCAAATGGGTGATATAGTGAGTAGCAGAAATGCTATTAAAGCAATATTTCCTTCTGAATGCACTGTGAGATGTTTTATTTCTATTATGTTATTTAATTATTTTTATTTTTCTAGCTCATGAATTTGATTTTGGTTTAATTAATTTTAATAATATTTATATTTTCTATTAGGAATATTATTTGCAACAAAGAGGTCGTGGACTTAATCCCATTGGAAAACTGCATGATAAAGCTGTAAATGCGCGAATAAAATTAAGAAAACAGAAGAGATCAGTAGCGAATATAGATTATTAATTAATTTTATGTGATATAATTATTAATTAATTTTAATTCAAAAACATATTAGTTTTATAAAAATATTTATGGTTTTTTTAAGATATAACATCTGAACAGCCAGTGCCGAAAAATTTACGTATCACAATAAACGAAGAAGATGACTCAATAGTAATTTGGCTGACACACAACAACGAGCCTTGGACGGAAGTTGAAATTAAATGGAAACAAGTTCATCACATTAGAGAGTATGATGTTAAAAATGATGGGGAAAATGTCTTGAAGAAGTGGCCCCTATTTAAACATAGTTTTGGCCATTCATTGGTACTATTTTTTTTTATTTAGAAAAGTGGTTTCGGTTATAAAACAATTTAAATTTCAGGTTGACATTGATTATCAAATGTCTTTTCCAGAAAATGAATCAACATTATTTTTTAATTGGCCAATTTTTGTTAAAAACATCGTGCCATACTTCAGGAAAAGAATTAAGGAAAAAACTTCAATAAATTTACTCGACCAACTGGAGCAAGATATTGACGATAGTAAATTAAAAAAAAATCAATATTTGCAACGCATATAACCCTTAATATCTTCCAGATTCACGTGGTTGTATAATATTTTTGCTGCTTCATGCAATTTTGCAATCTGCAATGGTTTCACATCAAACACGTGATAGCAAAATAAGAAAATGGAAGCCCAGCATAATCGATTCACAGGAAGCAACTTTACTGCATTGTACTTGTATCAACCAATACCAATTAAAAGTCGATGAAATAAAAAAAATAATTATGATAAAGGTATGTCTTTCCAGCCAATAATTATAGTAATCGGACAACAAAAAAATTGTTTGGAACATTTTTATACATATTATGATGGAATTTTGTACTAATTTATATCATTTTTAAAATGTTTGGATATTAATTTTAAGCTTTATCATGTAATGAACTTTAAATACCCAACTGAAGGGAAAAATGTATATTGTTTCCTCGAAATTTTTTTTTACAATTTTAATACTACCACAAATCCTAATGTAACAGGTTTAATTAAAACTTTAAAAGATTTAAAAAATTAGGAATTAAAGCTTTTCTTTAAAAAAATTAAATTTAAAATAAATTCTTAAATTAAATTTAAAATAAATTCTTATATTCAGTATTATAAATTGATATTAACATGTTTAATTGTACCTTATGCAATGAATGTGCAGTAACTTCTCTTTCATAAAGATTCCTTACGCAGTATTGATAACTATAAAATTGACATTGCCAAAAATGATGAGAAGCTAACAGGCATAAAAGAAAATTCCCTTTTCAATGAAATCGAATCTTTTCATGTTATAAATAATTTTTGTTTCGACATTATGCATGACATATTCGAAGGCATTTGCAGATATATCTCCAAAATTTTAGTGCATTTTATTGAAAAATCAAAATATTTTTCTCTGGATAATTTTAATTTCCGTAAACAAATGTTTGATTATGGAGAATCTGAGATAGGTAATATTTCGCCACCATTTACTATGTCCGCTTTAAATGTAATTCTTTAAAAATGACCGCTCGGGAAACAATTACTTTTGTTAATTATTTACCACTAATGATTGGAGACTTGGTTCCAGAAAATGACAAAACATGGAATTATTAATTGTTTTAATTAAAATAATTGACATAATTTTATTATCAGTTATAAATGAAAGTAATTTAAAATCTTTAGAACATTTAATTTCAAAGCACAATTCTTTATACATTGCCTTGTTTAATGAAACTTTAAAACCCAAATTTCATTTTTTATTACTTTATCCAACTGCTATTCGTAAATGTGGTCCATTAAAACATTTGTGGTGTATGAGATTTAAAGCACTTCATAAACCTTATAAAAATTCAGCCAAAGCTACAAATTCTAGAGTAAACATTTCTTATACACTTTCAATTAAAGCTGGACTGAAGTTTGCACATTTACTTTCTAATGACAAATTCTTCGAAGAAGACTTAAGTTTTATTTCTACAGATATTTTTGTTTGCGACCTTAGTGAAAATTATAAAAATATTGATCAATCAAAGTTTTCTTTGAAAAAACAAGCTGCATTAAAAAGATCTATTTTAGAGGAAAATGTTTTAAGAAAAAAATTTTTTTATCTAAAACTGTTCTAAAAACCAAGTTACAGTCACGCTATTTAAAATTGAAGAAATGGTAATAAATGATTCATCTCTGTATTTAATTTGTAGTCAGTGGAAAGTATAATTTTTCGATGAACATTACCAATCGTATATTGTAGATAGAAAAGTTACTGAAAATTTTTTCTTAAAAAATGTTTTGGAATTTAATGGTCCTCCAATACATTTACATTTATTAAATAATGGGAAAAAACTTTTCGTATTAAAAAATATTAATACTTATTATATATGTATATTAAAAAAACTTTTGAAATAAAAATGTAATAAATATATGGAATAAATATGTAATAAATATATATAATTTAATTTATATTACAATTTTGTAAAAAATTATAAAAAAAAAACTTAATAAAATAAAAATTATGTTTTATAACATAACAAATTGTCTTTATTTATTTTAAAAGATTAATATTCAATAATTATTCATCAACCAATTTCAAATAATAATACTGAAACATTGAATTAATATTATTTTTATAATAAAATTAATAGTCTCATCATATAGATCTTAAGGTAGGTAATCCGTTAACTTCAATGGTAACTAATCCGTTAATTTCAATGGTAGATAATCCGTTTGCTTCAATGGTAGGTAATCCGTTAACTTCAATGGTAGATAATCCGTTTGCTTCAATGGTAGGTAATCTGTTAACTTCAATAGTATAACCTGATTACTTTCCAATAGGCATGTCCTATTAAACTAACTGTGGTACTATTAACTTTCAATATGGTGTCTAATTATTATAATAGGAAAAACTATTACGTCAAAAGTATAACTGCAATATGAATTCTATAGTATGCAAGTATTACTTTTAACCAGATAAATCACATTGACCAATATTAATAGGTAAAAATAATTGCAGAAATATGATTTATAATTAAATTTACAGTATGTTTCTCTGAGTGTAGTCTCCCGCATAGGGGATATTGCTTATTTCATTAATACACCCCCTCCTCTACTTTAATGAGATGGTGGTTTATAATTTTAAGTGATTTCGCAAGGTTTGAAATTATGGTACCTGGCATAGAAGTTACAAAGTCGTACATATAAGGTGTAAAATTTCATTGTTAAAATAGTATTTTTCCATTTTTTTAAATTAGCGCCCCGCGGAAGTCATGGAGCTTGTTTCCTAAATATACCCCCTCCTCCACCCAAAAAGAGCAGAAGGATAAAATTTGGAGTGATTTGGATTACCACGAACCT
The DNA here is from genome assembly GCA_949752835.1 of Empis stercorea. Lineage (NCBI taxonomy): Eukaryota > Metazoa > Arthropoda > Insecta > Diptera > Empididae > Empis > Empis stercorea. The sequence goes on from OX457086.1 coordinate 20,987,083, forward strand.
AGTGAACCCAATTTATAAGTTTCAAGTTAATATCTAAACTGTGGCTTATTTTATAGTCATTTAAGTTCCAAAAATTAAATTTTCATAAATTCTGTAACAAATTTTGTTACAGGGTTGCAGGTACGGAAACAAATTTTTCGCGAGAGGTGCAAAATAGTATTTAAAAAAAACTAATTTCTTAGTTTTTTAATCCAGTCCCCCGAGGAGGTGTTGCATCTTGTTTTTATACTTCCTCAGCTATGTTAAAGGAGAAAAGGGTGAAAATTTTGAATGATTGCGAAAGGTACTAATCTATTATACCTAACTTACAAGATACAAGGCCCTATCTTAAATGCGACATATCTTATGACCATTTTTAATACAAAAAACACAATTTTAATAGCCCTTTTAAAAGTTTTTCACTTTAAAGTGAAGGTGGGGTAGAGGTATGGGGCTAATTTTTACGGAGAAGGTGTAAAATAGTATATTTAAGAAACTCATTTCTCACTTCTTTAATAAATTTCCCCACTGAGGCGTTGCAACTTGTTTCATATATAAGCCCTTCATCCACTTAAAAAAGGCGGGGGGTATTTTTTTTAATATGGAATGGAAAGGCACTTACCTGTTGTACCTATTTTGGAAGTAATAGTGTTTAACGTAAAACATTACTGGTTTCATAGGCATATCAATTTTCAAAAATTTATCTTTAATATTACCATAAAATAATGGGGCGGGGACCCAGGGCTCTAAATTTTTGTTATGTTCCTTGTATAATGTCTGTTCATAAACCTGTGAAACAGAGTAAAGATCCGACTCTAAGGTGTGTTTTTTAACGTGCACAAAAATTATGCATTTTTAACGCTCCATGAAGGGGGTTTGCAGGGATATCTTTCTAAAAAGGATATCATAAACATAAAATTCCATCCTTTATTTACGTTTCTGCAAATTTTTTATTGAATTGAATATGTTTTAGAACTATTTCTAACTGATTGAAAAAGTCTATTTTTGCTTTGCGTACGGCGGACACGAATTTTTTTTTTGCTGATTCTAGTTCCCTGACATCTAAAACGTAAGAAAAAATTTAAAATTCCGAAAAAAAAATTCCCAAATTTGCTCTGCACCACAAAGCTTCATATATAAAGAAAATTAGTTTGCAAAAAAAAAGTTTAATTTAGTTTATTATTTTATTAAAAATAAGAACAAAGATAAATAAACTGGGTTAAAGCAGAATAATAATTAATTAATGTCAATTGCACGGTCAGCAAAAAGATATAAAATACATTTTCTTTTTTATTCACTAGGCAAAATTAGTAATTCAATGCACTCAATATAAATTTAATAATTTGTGAATATTAATATTAATATATTTTTTTCGGTTTTTTATTTTTTTTTTTGGAGCGAATACACGTCCACACAGGTTGAAAGCTAATATTGTTTACAACATGCAAGGCCCTATCTGAAATGTGGCATATTTAAGACCATTTTCAACTTAAAAAAAGCTGCCAAGTTGGAAGAGTGCTTCATATACCCTTTTGATCCACCTAGGATTTAGTGAAAACGAAGATTTAAATAAAAATTACGATTTTTACAAAACTCCCAAAGTTGTACAATTTAAAATTACAATCAAGTTTTTATAAATAAGTACTCGAATTTGTAATACCGTACTATATTTATACTAAATACTCGAAATGTAATATATATACTTGTATATATGGTTTTATTCTATAAATTTGGAAATTTTAGCCCCTGTAAATTGAAGAGGGTTGAAGGTACGTGTCTCAATTTTGTATACAAGGTGTAGGTGTGTATTTTTCAGATAATGATTTCTCATTTTTTCAATCCAGTCCCCCGCCGAGGTGTTGCAGCCTGTTTAATAGATATACCCCCTCACCCATAATAAAAGGGAAACGGGTAAAAATTTTGAAAGATTTCGAAATACACCAACCTATTATACCTAACTTACAAGATATAACCCTATCTGAAATGCGGCTTATTTTATAGTCATTTTAAGTTCCAAATATTCAATTTTCATAAACTATATAATAAATTTTGAAATGTAACATTTCTAAGTGATGTAGCTTAGAGGGGGTTGCAGGTAGGGAAATAAATTTTTGGCACACGTTGTAAGATAGTATTTTTAAGAAAATAATTTCTCATTTTTTCAATTCACTCCCCCGCTGAGGTGCTGCAGCCTCTTTCATAACATTACCCCCTCACCCATCATAAAAGGGAAAGGGGTAAAAAATTTAAATGGTTTCGGAAGATACCAATCCATTATACCAAACTTACAAGATATAAGACCCTATCTGAAATGCGGCTTATTTTATAGTTATTTTAAGTTCCAAATATTCAATTTTCATAAACTATATAACAAATTTTGAAATGTAACATTTCTAAGTGATGTAGCTTAGAGGGGGTTGCAGGTAGGGAAATATATTTTTCGCCAAAGATATACAATAGTATATTTAAGAAAATAATTTCAAGGGAAAGGGGTAAACATTTTGCATGGTTTCGGAAGATACAAATCCATTATACCAAACTTACAAGATATAAGACCCTATCTGAAATGCGGCTAATTTTATAGTAATTTTCAATACCAAAAATTCATTTTTAATAGTCCCGTAAAAATTCTTTCACCTGTAAAATCAAGGGGGTAAAGTTTTTGGTGCTGATTTTAATGCAGAATGTGTAACGTAGTATATTTAAGAACGTAATTTCTCAGTTTTTCAATTCATTTCCCCGCTCAATGTGTGTAGCTTTTTTCATACATAATCCCGCTCACCCACTTAAAGATGGTGGGGGGTAAAGTTTATATATGAAATCAAAATACACTTATCTGCTGCATCTATGTTAGAAGTAACAATGTTTTATATGAAATCAAACCGGTTTTATGGCCATTTCAAATTTCAAAATTTTTGTTTTAATATTACTATAAAATAGGGGGGCGGGGACCTAGGGCTCTTCATTATATGGCGTCTATACATATACCTGTAAAACAATGTAAAGATCCGACTATATTTAGAGTTATTTTTTTGCAGTGTACAAAATTGTGCATTTTCAACGCTCCCTGAAGAGGGGTTGCAGGAAAATTATTCAAAAAAGGATACCATATACATAAATTTCCATCCTTGCTTTATATATGTTGCAATTTTAGTACAAATCGCACGAGTGCTTATACTATTTCTAAGCCTTTAAAAAAGTGTATTTTTCCTTTGCGTACGGCGGACACGGATTTTTTTTTTGCTGATTCTGATTCCCTGACATCTAAAACGTCAAGAAAAATCTTCGAAATTTAGACCGCACCGCAAAGCTTCATATATTTACAATATATGAAGCAAAATTGAAATTTAATGGCCACATAAAATTTCTTTCACCTGTAAAATGAAAGGTAAAGCGTTTTATTTTTACGTGGAGGTGTAAGATAAGAAACTAATTTCTAAATTTGTTAATCGATTTCCCCGCGGAGGGGGTGAAGTTTGTTTCATAGATGAACCCGCACGCACTTAGATGAGGCAGGTGTTATATTTTGTATATGAAATCGAAAGACTTTCGATATTTCTTATCCATATTAGTATTAATAAAGTTTTATGTACTTAAAAACTGATAAAATAGGGCGACCAAGCGTGCCAAATTTTTGTCATGTGCTTTGCGTCGCGTCTGTTCATGTACTTACGGAACAAGGTAAAGATCCGACCTAATTTATGTGTGTTTTTTATATACAAAAAATATTAATAAAAAAAAGTTTTTTAAAAATACTTTCCCTTAAAGAAATATTCAACTAAAAAGTAATAAACAAGCAAATAATACCACATCAATGTACTTTCCCGTTGAGTTTTAGCCACTGTCAGCAATAGTAAGGGTATGCAGACCTCCTTATAAATGGCATTAATTCTGATAAGGTCTACTTTCCCTTACTATTGCTTTTTAATATTTTTTATTTTATACTTTTTAGTCGGTCAAATATATATTAATTTGACCGACTAAAAATATTTAAATACTTTGACAACTTGGGAATGATTTGTTTGAGGTCCTCATGGCCCACGATTTGGAATTCCACATGTGGCCGATGTTTTGGGCCTTCCATGGCCCCTGGTGCCCCACATGTTTTTTTTATAATTGGCTCCACATGACCCAGGTTACTGCTCGGACTACTCTTCAAGACCTTTCATTTGATGCCCCAGATGATTTTTTTATGATGGGCCCCCACATGACAAAGGTTTTGGGCCCTAACATGAATTACGAAGCCCAACGGACTGCGCAACGAGATGTATTCTTCAATACCTTTTATTTGATACCTCTCATGTCTTTTTGCATTATGGGTCCCACAATACCCAGAGTACCTCTCGGAGTACTCAACAAGATGTACTCTTCAAGACCTTTCATTTGATACCCCACATGATTTTTGTATGATGGGGCCCCACATTACCCCGTTTTAGGCCCGAGATGACTCAAGGCGCCCTCCGGATTACTGCCCATTTAGATGTACTGTTCGAGATACAAATTCACCAATTGGCACAAAAATGCGTATTGTTACCTGTATCTGAAATTAAATATTAATAAATTCAAAATAATATAATTATAAAAAATACTCCAGCACAACATATACGTCCCCTGGAACACACTGCAACTGCATAACATATACGTCCAGCAGTTTCACATGAAAATATAAACAAAGTCATTAAAAAATTTATTTTTGGTTTGTAGTAATTTGGGTAAATATATTTAATAATTCTACTTGATTTTTTAAAATATCTAAATATCTAGTGAGAAAAATCGTTTTGACAGTTTTGTGCTTTTTTAAATATAAAATTTCGCGGTTTTCAAATTTCGTTTGCTCAATATTTCTGTATCTCGCGAGTAAATTTTTAATTTGTGACCATAAAGTTAATTTTTTACTACTATTTGGTAAAATCCATTGCAATTCATTATATGGAACTTTGGATCCATGTAAAATAACATTTACTACTAAATATTTATTAATACTAATTCGGACAGAAATATTGCATTTTAAATCGTCGCTATTTTCGAGTAAAACAAATACACATTTTTCCTCATTTTCGAAAAGAAGATAATTTTGAAAATTGATTTTTTGTTTAAAATTATTTTTAAAAATACTGTATAATCTTTAGTAATGTTAGATGCAAAAAAATCATCTGACCTTTTTTCTAATAAAATATTTAATTTTTTGAATTTTCTCTGACGGATCCCGTCTTTGAATGTTTTCTATAGGTGTATTTAGTAATTTGGAAAAATTGAAAAATTAAATTTATTATTTTCATTGTTTTATTGTTTTATATATAATCTTCTTCTCGAAAATGAATCGCACAAACAGCAGAACATTTTGTTGGCTGCCAGTCACTTCTGTAAATAGCGCCTGTCTACTTATCTTTTAAATCCTGGTCTTTAGGAAAACCAAAAGATGGAATCGATGGTTCTGACGAAAAATAATTGGACTTGCAATAAGGTACCACACAATGTCGCGGCATTATTTAACTTCAAAAATCAAAAAATTGCACGAAATTTGCGCACTTAGTTTATATTAAATTGCCTTTAGCACACTAATTATTAACTATAAATTAAATAACAAATAAATATAACAACTTAATATTTATAAATATTGAGATATTCCAATAAGAAATTTTATTTCTTGTTTATGAAATTTGCACTAAATTTTTATCACAAAAATAAACTATGTAAATCAAATAATCACACAATTTTTTTGAATAAAAACAAATCTACAATTATTAAACTATAATTTACACTACTTTTTAATAAAAATCTCTTATTAATTACCATAAAATATCACTTTTAATTATTTATTTTCCGCGCGTCTATTTATGCCGCCATTAAATTTGACATTAGCAAATTTTTGACTTCTGACTACTCTCGCGGTTTCGATGTATGCGTACATCAGGGCTTTTTAGTAGTGTTGGTTTTGCTGGTACTAATTTTAAAAATTTAGTTCTAATGTGTGCTATAATTAAATAATTTTTTGTCTACTGAGGGAATTTAAAACATAAGCGATAAAATTATTGCTATGGGCTGCGATTTTCTAGCCCATGAAGATATATTTATTTATTTTTTAATACAAAATATTTATATAACGAAATAAATATTTTATGCAAATTTTTTCTCAAAGGAATTATTCGTTCTAGGGGCTGCGATTTTCTAGCCCACGATGATATATTTCTTTTTTTTTTTAATGAAAAATATTTCATGGAAATTTTCAGTATAGGAATATTTCTTCTATGGACAAGAGATTTTGTATCCCATGATATATTTTTCTCAATATAAATTTTTTAATATAGGAGAAGGAAATAACTCAACTCAATAGTGTTGATTATAAAATATGCGCGCCTGGTATTTTGGTTTAAAATATTTGAAAATTGACATTTTCTAATAATTTTCTTCCATAGAAAAAATAATTAAATTCTGCAAATCATATAGCAATTACAAATATTTCGCATTTCTATGGGGAAACGTGGTCTTCGTGGGCTAGTTTAAATTAGCCCAGCCTGATCCATACAAAATTCAACACATACGCAAAATTGTTTTGTATAAAATTAGTATAATAAGGGTCGGCAAATTTCAATTAGCCCTTGAAGTAAAGAGAAAAGAGTAGTTGTATTTTTATAATGAAAAAGTTATGTAGTGTTAGTATAATATATTTGTATTTTAGCGTTCATATTCATATTTAGATTTTAGATTATATTTTTATATACATATTATATTTCGCAGCGGTGGTGTACGAATTTCGATGGAAAAAATTATATACACGTATATTATATGACATTTATTTAAAAAAAAATTTGAATTTTTTTTGCTGATTTTTATAATATATTTTAAATGAATATTTTGTAGCATTTTCCTGTAAATTCAGGTTGGGCTTAGCCTACCCTGCCCAATATGACGAGCCGCCGCTGATATCAACACGAAGTACATAAAAATATCGCTACCACGTCGACATCAGAATGTGAATCAAATTTACCTTTATCGCCCCAAACAACTTCAGAAACAGTAAGTGAGACAGTGAAGGAAAGTGAAGTATTGATTTCATTTGAATCAAATGATTCAGCTACTTGGCCCAAAGTTATAAATGAAAAACCGGAAAATTATTATTGAGCAAGGTTCAATGATACCGATAATTATATCCGAGAGACGATTGTGGTCGTAGTTTTAGTCATAACTATTACGTAAAATAGCAAATAAAGGTTCTGTTTCACGAACATGGCTCATATATTCATTTTCTATAAATTGCGTTTTTTGTTCTAGTTGCAAATTATTTGCAGTTGGAACAAGTTCTTTGACCACAGATGTTTACTCAAATTGGTAAAATTTATCAAAAACACTGAGTAGTCATGCAGTAACTAAATCCCATTTAACATCGTTTATAAAGTGGGTTGAAGTAAGAAAACGATTAGAAAAGTTTAGCACAATAGATAGCGAACTTGAACTACTATATGAAAGGGAAAAACGACATTGGCGCGGTGTGTTAGAAGGAATTGTTGAAATAATAAAATATTTCGCCAAACAAAATTTAGCTCTTCGGGGCTTGTCAGATATAATTTTTCAAAATAACAATGGTAATTTTTTAACATTAGTTGAACTATTCTCTAAATTTGATATGGTTATGGAAACCAACTCGTGAAAATTCAGAACACACAAAAGGGCACAGTTCATTATTTATGAAAAAATATTCAAAACGAAATAATAACCTTAATTTCAAAGAAAATAGTCAAGGCTATTGTCCCGATGGTGGCAAATGCCAAATATTTTTCCATAATATTAGACTGCACACCCGATATAAGTCACACTGAACAAATGACTATAATTATCGAAGCCAATAAAATTACTGTAGAAGAACATTTTTTGGGTTTCGTAGAAATAGCTGATTCTAGATGCATAGTTGCTAAGCTAGAAGATTTAAATATAAATATAAAAGACTGACGTGGACAGGGCTATGATAATGGCTCTAACATGCGTGGTAAGCACAGCGGTGTTCAAAAACGCATTTTGAATAAGAACCCTCGAGCATTTTTTGTGCCATGCGCAGCTCACACATTGAATTTAGTAGTATGTGATGCGGCTAAAGTTAATACAGAAATTATAATTTTTTTGGTTTTATACAAGATAATTTATTTAGTGCTTCTACAAAACGATGGGATGTGCATGTGTTAAAACAATTTAGTAAAATTACGCTTGTTTAAGTACATTGATGTGGGAAAGTACATTGATGTGGAATTATTTGCTTGTTTATTACTTTTTAGTTGAATATTTCTTTAAGGGAAAGTATTTTTAAAAAACTTTTTTTTATTTATATTTTTTATTTTATATTTTTTAGTCGGTCAAATTTTTATTCATTTGACCGACTAAAAATATTTAAATACTTTGACAACTTGGGAATGATTTGTTTGAGCTCGTCATGGCCCACAATTTGAAATTCCACATGTGGGCGATGTAATTGGCTCCACATGACCCAGGGTACTGTTCAGACTACTTTTCAAGACCTTTCATTTGATACCTCACATGCTTTTTTTTACGATTTTCAGCCCCAGTTGACCCACGGTGACCCATAGACTACCCCAAGATATGTACTTTTCAAGACCTTTCATTTGATACCCCACATGAATTTTTTTGTATAATGGGCCCACATGACCCACTTTTGGGCCCCCGTATAACCGAATACGTCCCATGTACTTCCCGACGTGATGTGCTCTTCAAGACCTTTCATTTGATGATATACTCTTCAAGACCTTTCATTTGATACCCTTTTGTATAATGGGCCAAACATCGCCCCCGTTGAGGGCCCGAGATGACTCACGGCGCCCTCCGGATTAATCCCCATTGAGATGTACTGATGGAGACCTTTCACTTGATACCCACATGAGTTTTGTATGATGGGGCCCAGCATTGCCCCCGTTTTAGCTCCTACATGACTCACGGCGCCCCACGAAATACACCCCTTTGAGATGTACACTTCAAAGCCTTTCATTTGATACCCCACATGATTTTTTGTATTATGGAGCCCAACATTGCCCCCACTTTGAGCCTGACATGACCCTCGGTGTCCCCGGACTACCGCTCAATTAGATGTACTCGTCAATACCTTTTATTTGATACCTCACTTGATATTTTGTATTACGGAGCCCAATATTGCTCCCGTTTTGGGCCTGACATGACCCACGGCGCCCCCCGGACTACCGCTCAATGAGATGTACTCGTCAAGACCTTTCATTTGATACCCCACATGATTTTTTTGGTACATTCACCAATTAAACGGCCTTCCGCGCCCCCTCCCCCTTAATCAAAAAAGCCCAAATTTATAGGGTACCAAGCGTTTCCAAATTTGAGCTCAATCGGTCAAGCCGTTTAAGAGTTATGGCGTGGTGAGGAGATACCGACATATATATTATATACAGGGTGTCCCGGTTTGGGATGCTAATCCGCTAAGGGGTGGTTCCTTGGTTCATTATAAGCAAAATATGAAGCAAAATCGTATGAAAGGGGGGGTGGATATTCAACACCCACTGAGGTACAGGGTGTTTTAAAAAAGTCCTTCGGAGAAGTAGGTACAAGCACTTATTCAATTATAACTTCTAGTGTGTTGAACCTAGAATATCCAAACTAGGCGCGTTTGATTGACAATTAATTTATCTTTATTTCGATTTTACCGTTATTTTCACCTGTTGCTAGGTATGCGTTAAAGTTATGATTTTGTAAAAAAAAAATCAGATTTTGGAAAAATGCCAGTTTTCTCAAAATTTTGCCGGATGTAAATTTTTTTTTTAATTTGATTTGGATGTGTCATAGTGTTACCTACGAAATCGCCATACAAAGCTTTTACCTGCGACTTCTGGTTTGCCCAGTAGAAAGGTAACAAAAAAACGTCCTTTAATTGCCAAATCAGGTATTTGAATTGAAAAATTCAGGTATTTAAGTTAAATGTGGGTATTTTTTAGAATAATTTACTGGAGGTAGTTGTAATTACGCTTTTAAAACTTGTTGACACTAATTTCTAAGTAATTAAAAAAACTTAAACCTTAAGGCTGGTAAACTTGCAATAAAGTAAGCGATTACCTCTTTTTATAAAATAATTGTGTATAAAACAAGTGTGCTTACTATGTGACTTATTCAGTTTAAATTTAAACAAACAAGTGCGATATTATAAAAATAAAACAAGGAAGTGCAATATTAAAATGACAGAATATTCAAATCTGGAGTATGCAGACATGCAGTACTTCTATGAATTGGATGGTGGTGATGCTTTGGCTGCTCGAGAAGCGTATGGTATTAAATATCCTAAACGACGCGTTCCTGATGTATTTTCAAGTATTCACAGAAGATTACGAGAGACAGGAAGAGCAACATATAATCGTATAATCGTAATGAAGGTCATTCAACACAACGTCGGATAGTAGAATTAGATGAACGTATACTTAGAACAGTAAGAGCACATCCTACAATAAGTATACGCCGAGTTTCTGCTCAATTAAATTTGTCAAGACAACTAATTTCAAGAGTATTACATCAGGAGAGATTGCACCCTTTCCAAACAACAGCTGTGCAGGAGATATTACCAGCAGATAAGGCGAAGCGAGTGGAATTTTTTAACTGGTTGATGGAAAGACATATCGCCGATTACACATTTACATCAAATATCTTATGGACCGATGAGTCGTAGTTCACCAGAAATGGAATTAAAAATTTTCATAACTTACACGAATGGGCAAGTGCAAATCCGCATACAACAAGAACGAGATCATTTCAACATCGATTTAGCATAAACGTGTGGGTTGGTGTGATTGGTGATATGTTCATTGGATCTTTTTTTCTGCCACCAAGACTAAACAGTGCAGAATATTTGCAATTTTTGCAAAAAGAATTGCCAGGGCTCGGATTCTCTGAGTCGATATCGCGTAGAACGATAATCGAGTAAAAATTTCGATAACGATTCTCGAAATAAAACATTGGAATCACGTTAATCGATTGATAAGGTATCGAAATTATTTTAAAATGTACTAGATTTTATTTCAATAATAATGTCAAATTTCAAATTATATAGCTAAGCCTAGTACACTGCTCTTGCTAAACATAATTTTCCATATAAAATTTAACTTCAATTATTAAATATTAATATTTATTTAATTATTAATTAATGATAAATAATATTTAATTACTAATTATTAAAATTTCATTCTTTATCTCTACTATTAAAAGTAAGTTTAGCAAGAGTAGCGTACTAGGCTTTATATAAAAAATTATTGTTTGTTTTTTATTTTGATTTAATTATTTTTGATAAATAATTTCATTCGATGACAAAATACCTATCGAGTGAAATTTATCGTTTTATACTCGATCATCGTATGATAGAATTCCAAATAGGAAATTTATCGTTAAATTTCGATATCGTGTACTCGATATCGACTCAGAGAATCCGAGCCCAGGATTGCTAAAAGATGTTCCCCTTGTACAAAGGCGAACACATTTATACCAACAAGATGGCGTTCCAAGTCACTATGGCCGAATTGTTACGGAATGGTTAAATGAAAACTACAGAAATCGTTGGATAGGAAGAAATGGCCCAATACATTGGCCTGCAAGATCCGCAGACCTAACAGTTATGGACTTTTATGTTTGGGGGACGATGAAAGAAGAGGTTGCAACCGAAATAACAACATTAGAAGAATTGAAGGCACGAATTGAAGTAGCAGCGCAAAAAATTAGAGACCAATCACCAACTCTTGATATGACAAGATCAATACAAAAACGAGCACTTGCTTGCATTCAGGTGGGAGGAGGTCACTTTGAGCAACTGCTATAATCCTATAATGGTAAAATTATTTAAATAACACTTTGAAATAACATTATTTTAATCGAAACCAATTTTTTTTATTATTTTTTATTTTAACACAATTAAAGGACGTTTTTTTGTTACCTTCCTACTGGGCAAACCAGAAGTCACAGGTAAAAGCTTTGTATGGCGATTTCGTAGGTAACACTATGACACATCCAAATCAAATTAAAAAAAAAATTTACATCCGGCAAAATTTTGAGAAAACTGGCATTTTTCCAAAATCTGATTTTTTTTTTGACAAAATCATAACTTTAACGCATACCTAGCAACCGGTGAAAATATCGGTAAAATCGAAATAAAGATAAATTAATTGTCAATCAAACGCGCCTAGTTTGGATATTCTAGGTTCAACACACTAGAAGTTATAATTGAATAAGTGCTTGTACCTACTTCTCCGAAGGACTTTTTTAAAACACACTGTAGCTCAGTGGGTGTTGAATATCCACCCCCCCTTTCATACGATTTTGCTTCATATTTTGCTTATAATGAACCAAGGAACCACCCCTTAACGGATTAGCATCCCAAACCGGGATACCCTGTATACTGGAAGTCTGAATTCATAAAAGGGAAGTAATAAAAAGTAAAAAGCTACAATTTTGGCAGATGATATTGACATGCCTCCTCAATTTAAAGAAAATCCATTACGCAGGCGTAAAAAACGTATGTTTAACTACGAATGTCAAGATGAAAGGCCGACAGACCCGGAAAAAAAACTACAAAATTTAATTTTTTCTTCCAATTGTTCACAGTGCAATTAACTCAATAGTCGAAAGATTTGCACTTATTAATAGTCAAAAGTTTCAATTTCTCATAAATTTTAATGAAATTTATAATTTAGATAATGAAATATTAAAAAATAAATGTAAAGATTTACAAATTGCGTTAACTGATGGTGAAGATATAGATATAAGTTCTTCAGTATTATGTAACGAACTGTGTATATTTAAAGACACCATAACTCAACTAAATAGTTATGATCCATTAAATATATTACAGTATATTTATTCAAATGTAATATTTCTGTTTGTTTTTTTATGAATTAATGTTTAATTTTTAATAATAATATAGTATATAGTTATAATCTTTACTGTGAAATTTGAGTTTTCTTTCTGACATAATTTCCTATAAAGGGCGCTCAGCAGGAAGTTGCATCGGGGCACCAGCACCACCAGAGCCGGGCCTGGTCATTATAATCCAGCAATGAATTTTCATTTCTAAAATGATACATCTTTCATCAATATATTTATACAGGTGGACCTCGTTTTACGTCGTCTCGTTTAACGTTGTTTCGATATAACGTCGTTGAAAAAATATTTTTTGTTTAATTTTTTTTTTTACTTTTTTCAAAAAATTTCAGATTTTTCTATCATAAAAAATTATTTTGTTCATAAATTTGTTTATAATAAACTTTTCTGTTATTGTAGTAACCTATGATCTCTGTTTCAATAGTAACCTATCATGTTTTTTCTTAACGTTTTATAAAGTTTTATTTGATGCGAGACTATAGTTTTTCTGTTAAGACCGATCAAGTTGAAATTTTATATTGAAAATTAAAACCCATAAAATGAGTACTCACACCACAAAAAAAAAGTAGAAAATCGGTTATTTTGAAAACAAAATTAGATATTTTAAAACGATTTGACGAAGGGCAACGTGTGGTTGATATTGGATATGCCTCATACCACTGTTAGGACTATTCATAATAACGCTGCGAAAATTAGAGCGTCGGTTGAAGCTGTTACTCCAAGAAATGCTGTCAGAATTGTAAGATCTAGAGATAAAATCATGGAAGATATGGAAAAATGTTTAAACATATGGATAGAAGAAAAAAACCAAAACCACACCCCCATGAGTGTTGCAATAATTCAGGAAAAAGCCAAATCCCTATGGAATCATTTAAAAGACTCTGCTGAAAATGATGGTACGAATTTTAAAGCTAGTAATGGCTGGTTTCAAAAATTTAAACAGCGATATAATTTACACAATATTAAAGTAACAGGTGAAGCTGCAAGTATCCGCACTTGAAGCAGCAAGAAATTATCCAGAAGAATTAAAAAAAATAATCATTGACGGAAACTTTTCATCAAAGCAAGTCTTCAACGTAGACGAAACCGGACTTTACTGGAAAAAAATGCCAACTAGAACTTTTATTTCAAAGGAGGAAAAAATATCATCTGGCTTCAAAGCTGCGAAAGATCGTGTCACGCTACTTTTGGGGGGAAATGCAGCAGATGACGCAAAATTAAAACATTTATTATTATATAAGTCTGAAAACCCAAGAGCTCTCAAAGGTTATGAAAAAAACAATCTTCCAGTAATATGGAAATCAAATAAGAAAGCTTGGATGACGTCTGTTATTTTTCATGATACATCTTATTTTTCACCATTTATTAAGAATTATTGTTCGGAAAATAATCTTGAAAATAAAGCTTTGCATGTTATAGAAAAAGCGCCAGGCCATCCCGTATACATCGATTCGGAGGATAATATTCGTGTTATATTCATGCCACCACATACAACTACGATATTACAGCCAATGGACCAAGGTGTTATTGCAACTTTTAAAGCTTATTACTTACGTAGCACAATAAGACAGCTTATACAGAGTAGCGATGCAGAAGATAGAACTACAATTAGGCAGTTTAGGAGAGACTACAATATCAAAAAGGCCGTTCTTTGAAGAAAAATCTTTGGCCAGATTGTGTAGAATATATCAGGGATCTAACAATGTAATAGAAATGCAGCATGAGATTGTAGAACTGGCAATAGAAGCTGGTTTCAATGAGGTGGCATTGGATGACATTGTTGAGTTGTTAGAGTCGCATGGAACTGATCTAACTAATGAGGATCTTGTTGAATTGAACCAAGATAACATAAGATCACAAGAATTCTACGAAACAACTTCAGATTTAGTTATTTCAAATAAACTTACAAATAAAAGATTGTCAGAAGCTTTTTCTTTGATTCAATCGGGACTAGCAATATTAAATGACGATGATCCAAATATGGAGCGTAATATAAAATGTAAGCGACTAATAGAGGAAGGTCTTTATTCATATAAACATATTTTTGATGAAAACAGAAAAAATGCAACTTAGACGACTATTCATTCCTTTTTTAACATAACAGCAAAGGACACAGCGATTAGCAGAATGTCCACTGAGAATGAAGTAAGTAAATAATCTTATATTAATTATTACAGTGTATTATATATAATTAATGATCAAAAAATTTTCACTTTTAATTCCAATTTCAGATTGAAATTTTATCCAGCTCATGTTCATCAGAGCTTAACTAAATTGTTAGATATTATATACATTATACTTTTATTTCTGAAATTTCTTAATATATGTACACAAAAATTGCTTAATATATTTCTTAATAATATATAAAAACATAAACACAGATTTTTTCTATATTTCCAATAAGAATTTGTAATAAAAAATATCCTCGCTTAACGTCGATTTTGTTTTACGTCGTGTTTCGCGAGTTTTACCTGTAGTTGTTAATATTGAAATGTAATAAAAGTTCCAAATTTTGTGCATATTATCTCTTCCCAAATTTATTTTTTCTATCGGCACTAGGGTGTCCATTACCGAAGCACTTCCTTCACAACCGGTTATTCGGTAATTGGTAGTTGCCGAAACCGATAATACAGGTAATTTTCGGTAATTGACCTTTTTTTATAATTCTACATCAGCTAGAAAATATTCCCTAAACAGGGAATGTAAATTAATCACTTAATAAAATAAAATTCAGTAAAATATTATATTAGCCCTGTTTTTTTGTAGACGGATATGTTGTATTGCAAAATTTTACATTGAAAACAACAACAATTTGTTAGCAAAAAAATGAGAATTACAGTAGTTATTTATATATCGAAAATGAATTGTAATTGATAAATAGTTAATAATATGACATGTAGATGGCTCTGTTGTCAATATTCCATTTCATTTCATTTATTTCAAATACATTGGACAAAAAAGGCATAGCCTATGTTTTTTTTTTACATTAAAAAATAGCAATTTATTAAAGAAAAAAAGCAAGTTTTATATTTTTTAATGACATTTAATGATTTTTTTTTTACGTTTATAAAACTCAAAGTTAATGTGATTTAAAAAAAAATTATCAGCTGATAAATTCAACTGTGTATGAAATAAAAAAAAAATTTCGCCTCCTATGTTCAGTGGATAGTTTTTTTGCAAAAATTTTGCAATACAACATACCCGTCTACAAAAAAACAGGGCTATTAATTTATTTGTTTTTATTTAAAAAATTAAAAGAAAGAAATTAAATGAAAAAATCATTAGATAATAGAAAAATTTGTTATTTTATATTTTGAAAATATGATCTTAAAAAGCATAAATTATCGACGCTTTTGTCGGAAAGCATTGATCTGATTTTCGTGACGAGCAATCCTGCAGCGGAGAAAGCCCTATCAGCATCGACGCTTGTGGGCCTAACGGTATTTAAATAATTATGTACGATGCTTAAATGCTTTTCTTTGATGCCTTCACTTTCAAAATACTTTACTTCCGATCCTTCTTGGGATTTTTTGTGGTAGTTGAGATGTTTGTTGTGTGTATCATTCTAGAATTCTTTTGTGAAGCCTTTCCTGCGGAGAACTAGGTTCTACTGGTTGCTGTTCCATTTGCATTTCGTCATCAGAAATTAATTCCGTATCTGAATCTGAAATTGTGTCCAATATTTCTTCGCACACACATAAACGTTCTAACAGGTTAACAATTTGGGATATTAAAGCATTTGTTGAGCAGAGTTGTTAAATAATGCATTAAAAAAGTAATGCAGTAGCATTACCGAGCAATGCTAACATATACTGCAATACTTTCCAAAAAGTAATGAAGTACTTCAAATTTTCAATTACTCATTACAGTACTGGTAATGGAGTAATGCATTACACCAAGAGTAATGAAATTTTTGAATTACTTTACTGCATTACAAATACTTGAAATTTTATGGTGAAGTATTTTGAAGTACTTTTTACTTCACTGAATTACTTAGAATACTTTGAAGTATTTAATACTTCAATGAAGTACCGCGCATTACTTTGAAGTACTGCGTGAAGTATTTTGAAGTACCCGGATTAAAATTAATATAATTATGGTATTTATATTTAATATTTATTTGGCCGAAGAAATTTTATTAATTTTAGTATCACAACATAAGATTTATTAATAATTAATATAAATACATATGTATGTCATTTTGTACCTAAAACTTCATGTTGTACCTATAAAGTTGAAGTTGTTTGTAACAAGGTTACTAAATTTGATTTTAAAAAAACATTTTGATAAGCATATTTTAATTTTTATTAAAAAAATTTATGTTTTATTTTTTATATATATTATATAAATAAATATATTATATACAATATATTAAATATATTATAAATAGTATTACTAACTTAAATTTTAATTTAAATACTATTAACCTTTGCAAATTTAAATATTTTAAAAAATATGTGCATTTATAAATTCTAGTATTTTTTTGTATGGAAACTTAACAACTTCGAAAACAACTTCAACTTAGAAAAAAGAAAATAGCTGGCGATATAGGATTAGGATATACATATAAAACTTATTTATATCAAACAATATCAATACAGTGGATCAATATTTCGAAATATAATAATATGAGAAATATTATTGCCAATAAATTTGGGATTTTATTAATATTCAGTAGTACTTTTTTAATAAAAAGTACTATATTATATGTTATATGTATTTATATGTATTTATAGGGAAAATTTATGAAATATTCTTAAATTAAATTTATTAAATTTATACAATACATATACATATTATTAAGGTAGAATTAAAAACATTTTTAGTCACTTTCATATTCCTCATAAAATATTTCAATTAGTTAATTTTCACTATCTGTATATCGTAATCAATAAATCTGAAATTCTGTTAATAATTCGTGAATAATTCATCACGAGGTGCTTACAATTGTTAGCAGCAGCTTTGATTTGCTCCTTGAATATAAATTGTAGATAGTTGTACTGCACATATTTGGCAAGAGTAGTCTCCAGCTGCTCCACATTTCGTAATTGGAAGTTTAACATGTCCATAAACGCAAAAATTTGCTAACGTTTTATGACATTCTCCTGCGCCATCTCATAATAGCTATTTTGCAATCTGTGATCGACCATCGACGCAAAAAGTGCAAATAAATAGATCACCATTATTCAATACAAAATTAAACCAAAAATAATTGATCTGCAAATTCGTTAAAATTAAAGATTATTGAGAAAATAAAAAAACTATATATACGTGAACGTCGTCTGTACCTCTGTTGATTTGATTTTAATTTTGTGTGAAATTAAAATTGTTAAAAATATTATATTCTATATAATATATTCTATATAGTACTTCAAAGTAATGCACGGTAGTTCATTGAAGTATTAAATACTTGAAAGTATTTTAAGTAATTCAATGAAGTAAAAAGTACTTCAAAGTACTTCAAAACACTTCACCATAAAATTTGAAGTATTTGTAATGCAGTAAAGTAATTCAAAAAATTCATTACTCTTGGTTTAATGCATTACTCCATTACCAGTATTGTACTGAGTAATTAAAAAATTTAAGTACACCATTACAAGTAATGCAGTAAAGGAATACAATTTGAATTATTTGATACTGCTATAATGCTTCGGTAATGCATTACAAATACTTCAAATTTTATGGTGAAGTGTTTTGAAGTAATTTGAAGTACTTTTTACTTCATTGAATTACTTAAAATACTTTCAAGTATTTAATACTTCAATGAACTAACGCGCATTACTTTGAAGTACTGTGAAGTATTTTGAAGTACGAGGAATAAAATTAATATAATTATGGTATTTATATTTAATATTTAGTTGGCCGAAGAAATTTTATTCATTTTAGTATCACAAAATAAAAGTGTATCACAAAAGTGTATCACAATATATTATTAATAATTAATATATATAAGAAAACAATTAATAAGTAATATACATAGATCACAAACTAAACTAACATATTGTTTTGTAAATAAAAAAAATACAATAAATTAATACAAAAGTAATGCATTTTAACCAACTCTGTTTGTGACAGTTGGTCAAAAATTCCATAATCCTCGCTATTTAAATTCCGGACATTAGGAACATGAAGAAACCGAAAAAGGTCCGCATATACAAACCGCCGCTCATAGATGCGTCTCGATAATACATTTTTAAGATCATTACTGAGTGAGAAATTTTGCTTTGAAAGTTCCTCAAACATAATTTCTAAAGCTATATTAGCCTTATATAAAGCGGTGTTCGCAAAGCATAAACTCTCAACTGTTATTTTTATTGGAGTTAGAGCAGATATTATATTTGAAATTATTTTAAATTCATTGGCTGAGAAATTAATCTCTTTTCTCCCATCTATTAAGGCTTTTTGAACGCAGCTCTTTAATTTATAGAATCGTTCCAACATTAAAAGTAGGCTATTCCACCTAGTGGGGCAATCTAATATTAGCATTAATTCTCTCCCGAATTCTTCTTTAACATGCTTCTGTAGAAGGTCGTCATTTTTCGTAAGTGACCGTCGAAAAATGTTCACTACTTTTCTAATTTTATCAACTATTGGTTTGATATCTAGGATTAGCGGGGGAACAATTTGGACTGTGTGATTACTAGTTGTTTCTATTCGTAAAACTAATTCCAATGCCTGTTCTTCATTATCACTCATTGGAATTTCATCAAACTCGTCGTCATCAACATCTTCTGCTGAATTTTCTACTTCATTTTCTCGACGGGAATACATAACCTCTATTACGGCTAACTGAATCCCATGCACTAAACAAATTTGATGATCTGCTGGTATAATATGACCTACTTTCTTCATAACGGATGCGCCATCCGTTGTAATTGCAACTATATCAGATTGCAGGGATAAATCAAATATTTGTAGTTTAGAATTGATAATTTCGACACACTTCTCAGCTGGTATAGTTCCATTTACTCGACTTAGTCCTAAATTCCATGTTTTATTGACTGAGTGAACATTGAGGTTCATATATCTCTTATTGCGAACTGATGTCCACTCATCAAAACTTAGACTGAATTTTTGGTCCTCTATTTTTAATAGTACAAATTCATTTTTGAACTGTTGTCGAATTTTTGTACTATAACAATTAATGTTATTCGAGACTCCAGTTTTGGATTTAGGTATATCTAATACGATTTAGGTATATCTAATACAATTAATCCTTGCCTCAAGTCAACTGACTTACAAATTGAGTTGAAAGTTATTCCATCAAGGGATGTGAGGCGAGATAGAACTGCCGGCAGAGAATTATCAACTTTGGTATGAAAGTATTGAGATATTGTTCCTCCACCTACCAGCATATGTAGGTTTTCCGTCATTGGGATTTTTTTTTTGGCTGTCAATATCGGTTTCTGGTAGTGCACCTTTCTTTGACAAAATTATATTATGTAATGTTTTTAGATGCGCGTGCATGCCACTAGTACTGCCACCACCACATGTAATTACTTTACCACACCTTGGAAGATTACATTTACCTACATGTTTATTTATTTTGCCACGAAGAAAATAGTGCCACACAGAATTTTTACCATCGGCCTTATTGGTTTTTTCGAATTCCTGATCTTGAGTATTCATTTCATAGCTGCTGTGGGGAGTAAAAATAGTTATGACAGCATTAAATTTAACATTGATAATTGATAGTTTGAAAGTGTAAATTAATCCTTACCAATACTATCAATACTTACTAATGGGCTTATTCTGACATTCGTATTTTCTCTCGAACGACACGCCTTAGAGAAAATGGTATAACTAGAGTCGTATTTAACGGCAGATGGCGTTAAAATACGACGCAGATGAAAAAAAGTAGTATTCTCTGAGTCGTTACGAAGCGCTTTGAAATGTCAAAAAAGTAAAAAATTTGTCGTAGGCAATTTTGCTTACGACTTTAGAAAATCGTAAAGTAAATGGGTTTTTTGCACCATAATACAATAAATATTTTATTATAAGAATAATTGCGGAAATTTATTAGTATTATATTATTATTGTGGAAATCAAGATTGGAATGATCCAAAATGATAAATAAAACCATAATTATTTATAGTTTATAAATGTATATAATTTTTTTATTCCAATATGAGAGTTAAAAACATGAATGGAAATTTACTCATTTGTTATCTGAAATAACATCTGGAATGATGAAAAAATAGAACTCTTATGAGACAAGAACTTGTTCCGTTTTTTCAACAATTGCTTCAAGCGCATCTTTTTTTTATTTCTCATCTTTTTTGGATATTTGTTAAAATAAAGTTCTGTATGAAATCTGGTACAACTTCATCTTGGGCAGAATCTACTTTTATTTTGGCAACCAATTCACTAGCTAATCTACCCTAATCTATTAAGTATATTTTAAGTAAACGTATTTATGCATTTATAAATAATTCACTGTTTAAGAAATGTATATAATAAAACTAATTAATATTGCAAAACAATTCCCGTGTAATTGAATTTTTTCATACCTCAATATTTAGCCGATAAACTGTAAACATTGCATTTTGATTGTCAAAATAACTGGTGGTAACAACATAAAAACGACTTTTTTGCGCAAAGCCATCTATTAAGAATTTTATTTTTCTGTTTTCACGTTGGCAATAAATTTGTCGTTTCGTACGTCTCTGGGAATACCATTTCAGAGTCGGTACGAAACGAAATATTTATTGGGCGTCAAATACGACACGACTCTGAGAATAAGCCCATAAATTTAATGCTATTACTACACACAACACATTAGATACCCTTTTTAAACAGATTTTGAATTTAAATTTTATTTAAATTAAATTGGTCTTCTCTTGATGTAAACTACGTTTTTTTTTCACAAATCCACAAATAGAAATAGCAAAACAAAATCTAGTAATATTTTAAAAACACTTTTTATTACAAAGCACACTAGATAATTTTTTTTTCAAACAGATTTTGAATTTCCGTTGGTCCTCTCTTTCTGTTCCATTTCGTTCCGTTTCTTATTGAGCAAACGAGATTTATAATAAATAGCACAAATTCATTGTAAAATTGTATAAATTATGAATTGTACAAAATAATTTAATATTTCATTACCGAAATTGTCGGTAATTAGTCTTCGGGAATTCGGTATTTCGGTAATGAGTATTGTTCGATACTACTGGTTTTTCTGTAACGGTAAAACCGGTGATGGACTCCCTAATCGGCACGTATTCGGGCATGTTTTCAATAAATTTGAGTCTACTAAAATTGTTTTTAAAAACCAACAATTCATTTTTAAATGTACAGTTTTTAAATATGTCACGAATTTGGTAAAGATTCGATTTTATTCCGTTAGTATTTATTAGATTTAGTATTAATTCTAAATTACATCCATTATTTTTTTCAAGTAATTCATATATCTCATTATAAAGAGACCTTCATTTTAAAAAAAGATGGAAACATGTTTATTACAAGAAAAATGTTGATTTCCCAGCAAAAATATATTGATTTTAAGTAAAAAAGTTGAAATTGCTCTAAAATAAATAAGAAAAATCAACCAAATGTTAAAACTTTGCAATAGCCTATCGTTTTTGTAATTGTTTCAATATTTTATATATAAAAGAATTTTAAAATCAATACGGTTTTAATAAAATAATAATATGAATACTTACTTTTTACTTTCCCTTTTATGAATTCACACTTCCAGTATATATATATATGTCGGTATCTCCTAACCTGGCCATAACTCTTAAACGGCTTGACCGATTGAGCTCAAATTTGGAAGTTGAGCTCGTGCCATGAAAGGCCTTTTTGATGAGGGGTAAAGGGCGCGGAGGGCCGTTTAATTTTTGAGCCCGACATGAACCCAAAAAAACCACGTGGGGTATCAAATGAAAGGTCTTGACGAGTACATCTCATTGAGCGGGGGGCGCCGTGGGTCATGTCGGGCCCAAATCGAGGCAAGTAGTCCGCGGGCGCCATGGGTCATGTCGGGCTCAAAATGGGGGCAATGTTGGGCCCTATAATACAAAAAATCATGTGGGGTATCAAATGAAAGGTTTTGAAGTGTACATCTCAATGGGGAGTATTTCGTGGGGCGCCGTGAGTCATGTAGGGGCTAAAACGGGGGCAATGTTGGGCCACATTATACAAAAATCATGTGGGGTATCAAATGAAAGGTCTCGAACAGTACATCTAAATGGGCAGTAATCCGGAGGGCGCCTTGAGTCATCTCGGGCCTAAAACGGGGTAATGTGGGGCCCCATCATACAAAAATCATGTGGGGTATCAAATGAAAGGTCTTGAAGAGGACATCTTGTTGAGTACTCCGAGAGGTACTCTGGGTATTGTGGGACCCATAATGCAAAAAGACATGAGAGGTATCAAATAAAAGGTATTGAAGAATACATCTCGTTGCGCAGTCCGTTGGGCTTCGTAATTCATGTTAGGGCCCAAAACCTGTGTCATGTGGGGGCCCATCATAAAAAAATCATCTGGGGCATCAAATGAAAGGTCTTGAAGAGTAGTCCGAGCAGTAACATGGGTCATGTGGAGCCAATTATACAAAAAAAACATGTGGGGCACCGGGGGCCATGGAAGGCCCAAAACATCGGCCACATGTGGAATTCCAAATCGTGGGCCATGAGGAACTCAAACAAATCATTTCCAAATTGTCAAAGTATTTAAATATTTTTAGTCGGTTAAATTAATAAATATTTGACCGACTAAAAAGTGTAAAATAAAAAATATAAGTAAAAAAAAGTTTTTTACAAATACTTTCCCTTAAAGAAATATTCAACTAAAAAGTAATAAACAAGCAAATAATACCACATCAATGTACTTTCCCGTTGAGTTTTAGCCACTGTCAGCAATAGTTACTTTTTAGTTGAATATTTCTTTAAGGGAAAGTATTTTTAAAAAACTTTTTTTATTTATATTTTTTATAATTTAAATAATCACTTTCTTAAATAATCACTTTTATTTTCAATAGTTTACTTTTACTTTCAATATACTTTTATTTTCAATATGCTTTCTTTAAAATTATGTTATTGAAAATATGCGACTTTCATTTGATATTTTATGTTGTTGAAATTATTACGCTCAACAAACGATTATTGAGAGTAAAAATTTGCGAATACAAACAGTAATATTTACCGCTTGAGAATAAGATTAATAATTCTCCAGAATTATTCCAAATCAGTTGTTGAGAGTAATAATTTCAACAACATTGTTGGATATTCAACAAATAAATTAATTTTAATACTTTAATTGTTGAAAACTAAACACCATGCATATTTTCAACAAAATAATGTTTATAATTTTAAAAATTATAAACAAAATGTTGGTATTTAAACGAAATCTTGGCCAAATTCGTTTTACTATAATAATTGTGTTACAATTTATTCAATAATTGAAGTGATCAAAATAAAAATTACTTTAAGAATTGAATTAAATTCACTTAATTTTTTTAGAGTGTATGTTTATTGTAAAAATGTCGAAATTTTTGCCAATTTAAAATAATTTTTTGTATACAAGGTGTAGAATAGTATTATTAAGAAACTTATTTTTCTTTTTTTTTAATATAGTACCCCGCAGAGGTGTTATAGCTTATTTAAATAATATACCAAATAATATACCAAATGAGATGGTAGTTTATAATTTTGAGTTCTTTCAGAAGGTTTGAACCTAGTGTACCTTGTTTAGAAGTTACAAGGTCGTATCAAAAGTCTAGCTGATTTGAAAGCAATTTTAATTTATGATAATTGAATTGTCCTGCAACATGTATTAATTTTGAAAATATAGAAACTCAAATTCAAATAACATAAAAGTGGTTGAGGGGATGGTTCTGTTTTTTTCGCACAAGGTGTAAAATTTTATTATTAAAAAACTATTTTTCATTTTTTTTTTTTAATTAGCCCTCTGCGGAAGGTATGGAGCTTGTTTCTTATATATACCCCCACTCCAGCTAAAAAGATCAGCTGCAGTCTCTTTCATAAAATTAGCCACATTTTATATATTACCTTTCAACTTATAAATTAGGTGCAATAGGTTTGTGGTTATCCAACTAACCCAAAATTTTAAACCTCTCGTTGCGCAGTCCGTTGGGCCCTAACATGAATTACGAATAAGTTGAAAGGTAATATATAAAATGTGGCTTATTTTATAGGCATTTTAAGTTCCAAATATTTAATTTTCATAACTATATAAATCAAATTTTCAAATGTAACATATAGAATGGAGGGGATTACAGATAGGGAAATAAATTATTCGCATAATGTGTGAAAGAATATTTTTAAGAAAATAATTTGTCACATTTTCAATCCAGTCCTTCGCGGAGGTGTTGCAGCCTGTCTCATAAACATACCCCCTCCCTCAACCCTACTAAAAAGGGAAGAAAGTAAAATAGCTGCCAATTTGGAAGAGTGCTTCATATACCCTTTTGATCTACCTAGGATTTAGTGAAAACGAAGAATTAAATAAAAATTATGATTTTTACAAAACTCCCAATGTTGTACAATTTAAAATTACAATCAAGTTTTTATAAATAAGTACTCGAAATGTAATATACATATGTTTTTATTCTATAAATTTCGAAATTTTTGCCCCTGTAAAATGAAGAGGGTTGAAGGTACGTGTCTCAATTTTGTATACAAGGTGTAGGTGTGTATTTTTAAGAAAATAATTTCTCATTTTTTCAATCCAGTCCCCCGCTCAGGTGCTGCAGCCTCTTTCATAAAATTACCCCCTCACCCATAATAAAAGAGAAAGGGGTAAAATTTTTGAATGGTTTCGAAAGATACCAATCTATTATACCAAACCTACAAGATATAACACCCTATCTGAAATGCGGCTTATTTTATAGTCATTTTAAGTCCCAAAAATTCAATTTCATAAACTATATAATAAATTTTGAAATGTAACATTTCTAAGTGATGTAGCTTAGAGGGGGTTGCAGTAAGGAAATAAATTTTTGGCACAAGTTGTAAGATAGTATTTTTAAAAAAATAATTTCTGATTTTTTCAATCCAGTCCCCAGCTGAGGTGCTGCAGTCTCTTTCATAAAATTACCCCCTCACCCATAATAAAAGGGAAAGGGGTAAATTTTTTGAATGGTTTCGAAAGATACCAATCTATTATACCAAACCTACAAGATAAAAGACCCTATATGAAATGCGGCTTATTTTATAGTCATTTTAAATACCAAAAATTCAATTTTAGTAGTCCCATAAAAAATCTTTCACCTGTAAAATCCAGGGGGGTAAAGGTACGAAGCTGATTTTTATGCACAATGTGTAACATAGTATATTTAAGAACATAGTTTCTCATTTTTTCAATTAATTTCCCCCCTCAAGGTATGTAGCTTATTTCATACATAAGCCCCAAATTTTTTATATGAAATCGAAATGCACTTACCTGCTGCATCTATGTTAGAAGTAACAATGTTTTATATAAACTCAAACCGGTTTTATAGGCATTTCAAATTTCAAAATTTTTGTTTTAATATTACTATAAAATAGGGGGGCGAGGACCTAGGGCTCCAAATTTTTACAATCTTCTTTATATGGCGTCTATAATTTTTACAATCTTCTTTATATGGCGTCTATAAATTTCCATCCTTACTTTATATATGTTGCAATTTTTGTACAAATCGTACGAGAGCTTATACTATTTCTAAGCGTTTAAAAAAGTGTATTTTTACTTTGCGTACGGCGTACGGCGGACACGGATTTTTTTTTGCTGATTCTGAATCCCTGACATCTAAAACGTCCAGAAAAATTAAAATCTCGAAAAAAAATTTTTCGAAATTTAAACCGCGCCACAAAGCTTCATATATTTTCAATATATGAAGCAAAATTACAATAACATATCTGTAAGATACAATGACCTATCTGAAATGTGGCATATCATATGACCATTTTAAATACCAAAAATTCAATTTTCATAAAATCTGGTTCTATTAAATCAAGAATTAATTTTGAATATGTATATACATAAATACCTATATATATCTTATAAATTGTATATACATCATAAGTTTTATATAAGAACGTGAAATATATTTACTTATACATTGTGAAAAACACGTGGTTTTGCAATATATTATAACTTTTACTAATTCTTTGTTTTTATTAAATCCTAGGTTGATCTAAAAGGGGATATGAAGCACTCTTCCACTTGGCAGCTTTTTTTTTATTTTAATGCACAAAAATTAAATTTTATCGCACAAAAATGATTTTCTATCGCACAAAGGTTGTTTTTATCGCACATAAAACGTTGTTTTTATCGCACATAAAAACCAGATTTCTAGAGAGAGAGAGAGAAATAGTTTATAATAGATCTAGACAGTACTATTAGAAATTTGAATACTATTCCTATATTTGCAAAAACAAGTTAAATTTAATAATATGCAATAATATTTTAGTGAAACTGTTTGTCTAAAAATTTAATTAATTATTCTGTAGCTACAAAAATACGAATTGAAATTTAATTATTTTAATATTTTATTGAAGTATTAATGAAGAAATGTAACAGTGATTAATTGATTTTATAATGAACTGACTTTCGTGCTATAATTTTACTATATAATATATTTTTCCTCTAAATAAGTGCAGAATTTTGATTTTAGTATTAATAAGTGAATATAATTTTATTTAATTATTTTATAATTAATATTTCTTCTTCAAAAATTATGCAGATCTATTTCTTCATGTTCATCAATACAGCAAAGAAACTGTATGCGTTATTCATGGTCTAAATAAAAAAGTATTAATAAAAAAAATTTGTAAATAAAAAATACTCCTATTTATTTTACTTTGGTAAAAACTCCCAATCCAATAATAAAAATTTGACCAGCTTTGATTGTCATTGGTGTTTTTAACATTTCCATGTATATAAATATCATTTTTTTACATTTGGTTGATAAATTTAACCAATTCGAATTATAAATACAATTTGTTAAATTATTACTTTTCTCAGTTAATATATTACCATAATAACATGGTAAAAATATTTGAACGGAAACTGTTACTGAAAAATATGAAAAAAGGAGAAAATCGCCAGTTTCATTAATTGGGGAAACCTTTAAGTAAAAAATTCAAAACTATATTCTAATTGAAAAATTTATAATAATTTCTGTTTTCTTACATATTGTAATTGAAATGCCGTAACGCAAATCACAAGTGCACTTAGACTGTTTTGAACAAATGTTGGAATACTTAAAAAATTCTCAGCTCTTTTCGCAATTCTAGAAAATAAAATAAAAATAATTTAAATGTAAACGTTTTCATTCTGAATTATTAAAACTTACAAATTACATTTTTGATGAGCTTTAATATGTTCTGAAAAATCTTTAATTACAATTTCTTCAAATTTTTTTGATATTTTCGATAATTTCTCATCTTGATAACCAACGTTTTCCAAACGCATACCAATTAATTCATAATACATACCAATTTGGAACAATAAAAATGTATTTATTAAATCTAAATGAGCATTTGTGGCACATGTTAAACACATTGCTATTAATTCATAACCCCATGCATACCAATAATTATAATTCACTTGAATATCAAATGGAAACCAAGCTGGAAATGGTAATTTATAATTTTTAATAATAATGGGTGTTGAAAATGCCACAATAATACAAAAATATGCAATTGATAAATAAAAATATTTAAATCTATTAAAATTTCTATGTGCTTTACGAAGTATTTCATATTCTTTTGCTGTACGTAATTTAAATTCGTCATTTTGTAATTCTTCAATAATTGAAATAATTTGTGGAGCACGATACATAATATTAATTGTTTTAATAATCATTGCTGTTTCAGTTAATGACATATAAATAGATTCCGTAAAATGACGTAAATTATCAGTATTTAACATATTTATATATTCAATGACCACATACATAAATGAAATCCAGAAATGTATAAGAATTGCATATAAACAATACAGAAATGTTTGCCAATATTTTAAATTACAACGCCATAGTCCTGTATATTTAAAAACAGTGATTATACTTCGGACTGGTTGAACTAGATCAATTGAGTTGTCCATAGTTCCTTAGAAGTTCTGTTTTCTCAATGAAGTTTCGATGAAAACTGATTTTAAATTTAAGAACTCAATTTATTGTCACAAAAAAATATATTGGAAATAATTAGAGTTAATTATAAATTGGATCGATTTAATTATAGGGTATAATATGACGGTTCTATGGTACTTTAAGGTGTTAATTACAGGAATATAATATTATGAGAATATTTATTTTTTGGTGTTTTTGTGGAGATTTTTAATTGAGTATTTTAAAAGTTGAAATGATATTACTTGTTATAATATGAAATTTAAATATAAATTATTCATAAAATTAGTAGGCTAATAATACTTTTTCAATTAAATTAAAATTACCATTATTTAATAAATACAAATTGGCTTGTATTATATCAAGAGTTCAAAACTCATATAAGAAATTCTGTTAATTTTTTAATTTATTTTTATGAAAAACTAAATCCCACAAATTGTGTATACAAAATAAAAAATTAACCTAGTCGGCAGGAAATATTTCGAATTGTTTTGAACTATGTGTATTTGAAAATGCTCTTCTTATATATAGGTACAGATTTTGCACTCCAAATTCAACCTTTTGCAAACCAAATTCAACTTTTTGCAAATCAAATTCAACTTTTTGCAAATCAAATTCAACTTTTTGCAAATCAAATTCAACCTTTTGCAAATCAAATTCAACCTTTTGTAAATCAAATTCAACCTTTTGCAAAAAAACCGAATTAAATGGTTCTATGAAGATTATAAATAATTTTAATTTCAATAAACATCAAATAAATTGAAATTATAAAAATAAATTAATAATTAGAATTTTTTATTTTCTTTGAAATAAATAAATTAATTAATAATTAAGTATAGATATATCATGATTACAGTGATTCTCCTGCAGCGGCTAATGACAACTGCATATACATATGTGTATAATAATTATTGCAATTTTCGGGGGTAATAGTTGCCACAGCTTGTTCAATAACTTCTACTAAATTATAAGAATTTACACATTCAGCTAATAAATTACGCACATAAAAGTTGATTTTAGAAAAAACTTCTTCAATGCGATTCATCAGTGGTGAATATGGTGGCAGAAATACAAGAGTATGTCTTGTCCGCGCCACAAGCTCACGAATTTCCAGACTTTTGTGGAGCCGAACATTGTCTAAAATTAACCACGCTTCTACAATCATGTTCTTCTAAATTTTGCTTCATATATTGAAAATATATGAAGCTTTGTGGCGCGGTCTAAATTTCGAAAAATTTTTTTTCGAGATTTTGATTTTTCTGGACGTTTTAGATGTCAGGGAATCAGAATCAGCAAAAAAAAAATCCGTGTCCGCCGTACGCCGTACGCCGTACGCCGTACGCAAAGTAAAAATACACTTTTTTAAACGCTTAGAAATAGTATAAGCACTCGTGCGATTTGTACAAAAATTGCAACATATATAAAGTAAGGATGGAAATTTATGTGTATGGTATCCTTTTTTGAATCGTTTCCCTGGAACCCCCCCTAGCGGAGCATTGAAAATGCACAATTTTGTGCACTTCAAAAAAATACCCCTAAATATAGTCGGATCTTTACATTGTTTCACAGATATATGTATAGACACCATATAAAGAAGATTGTAAAAATTTGGAGCCCTAGGTCCTCGCCCCCCTATTTTATAGTAATATTAAAACAAAAATTTTGAAATTTGAAATGCCTATAAAACCGGTTTGATTTTATATAAAACATTGTTACTTCTAACATAGATGCAGCAGGTAAGTGCATTTCCATTTCATATAAAAAATTTACCCCCCACCTTCTTTAAGTGGGTGAGGGGGCTTATGTATGAAATAAGCTAGATAACTTGAGCGGGGAAATTAATTCAAAAAATGAGAAACTATATTCTTAAATATACTATGTTACACATTGTGCATAAAAATCAGCTTCGTACCTTTACCCCCCTGGATTTTACAGGTGAAAGAATTTTTATGGGACTACTAAAATTGAATTTTTGGTATTTAAAATGACTATAAAATAAGCCGCATTTCAGATAGGGTCTTATATCTTGTAGGTTTGGTATAATAGATTGGTATCTTTCGAAACCATTCAAAAAATTTACCCCTTGCCCTTTTATTATGGGTGAGGGGGTAATTTTATGAAAGAGGCTGCAGCACCTCAGCGGGGGACTGGATTGAAAAAATAAGAAATTATTTTCTTAAAAATACTATCTTACAACTTGTGCCAAAAATTTATTTCCCTACCTGCAACCCCCTCTAAGCTACATCACTTAGAATTGTTACATTTCAAAATTTATTATATAGTTTATGAAATTGAATTTTTGGAAATTAAAATGACTATAAAATAAGCCGCATTTCAGATAGGGTGTTATATCTTGTAGGTTTGGTATAATAGATTGGTATCTTTCGAAACCATTCAAAAATTTTACCCCTCTCCCTTTTATTATGGGTGAGGGGGTAATTTTATGAAAGAGGCTGCAGCACCTCAGAGGGGGACTGGATTGAAAAAATGAGAAATTATTTTTTTAAAAATACTATCTTACAACTTGTGCCAAAAATTTATTGCCCTACCTGCAACCCCCTCTAAGCTACATCACTTAGAAATGTTACATTTCAAAATTTATTATATAGTTTATGAAAATTGAATATTTGGAACTTAAAATGACTATAAAATAAGCCGCATTTCAGATAGGGTCCTATATCTTGTAAGTTAGGTATAATAGGTTGGTGTCTTTCGAAATCATTCAAAATTTTCACCCGTTTCCGTTTTCATATGGGTGAGGGGGTAGATCTATACAGGCTGCAACACCTCGGCGGGGGACTGGATTGAAAAAATGAGAATTTATTTTCTCAAAAATACACACCTACACCTTGTATACAAAATTGAGACACGTACCTTCAACCCTCTTCATTTTACAGGGGCAAAAATTTCGAAATTTATAGAATAAAAACATATGTATATTACATTTTGAGTATTTAGTATTACATATATAGTATTACAAATTCGAGTACTTATTTATAAAAACTTGATTGTAATTTTAAATTATACCACACTAGTAGTTTTGTAAAAATCATAATTTTTATTTAATTCTTCGTTTTCACTAAATCCTAGGTAGATCAAAAGGGTATATGAAGCACTCTTCCAAATTGGCAGCTTTTTTAAACTACGAAGGAAATCACAAAAAATATTCGAGTTCACATTAGATCGTGCAATTATATCATGGAATATTATTCCCTGAATATTTATCGCTGCAATCAAGGATACATTCCGTTCTCTAATAGTTGGTACAATTACCCGGGCCGGTGTATTGATTGTAGAACGTGCTTTTTTTCTGCGAAGATGGTAATTAAATCCAGATTCATCAATAAATATTATTTTGCTTACTTGGGTTATAAATTATCTAATTATTAATTGTTTAACTTAAGGTAAAAATTAATTTATCGAATGTTTTTATAAAAGGTTGAATTTGATTTGCAAAAGGTTGAATTTGATTTGCAAAAGGTTGAATCTGATTTGCAAAAAGTTGAATTTGATTTGCAAAAAGTTGAATTTGGTTTGCAAAAGGTTGAATTTGGAGTGCAAAACCTGTATACTCTTTGATTATATACAAGACAATTTAAATTTTTATAGTAGCTAAATTCATTTGTGTACCAACAACACGGTATAGTATAAAAAAAAATCTTTTTTAAATAAACATTAATTTCAAAAATCATAATTATATTATATCCGGTTTCACATTAAATTAAAAGCAAAATTATCGCGTCCAAATAAAAGACTAAAGGACTAATTAGGAAAAAATACATATCCAATAATGAATTCAATAAATAATTGACATTTCACCTAGCCATACATACATTATATTTCAAGATCAAATAGATTTTTTGTTATAACAGTTTGTGTTTTGTAATATTTATTTATTGGCTCTTATAACTAAAATAATTAAGAGTTATAGGTTATCCTTTCTTATAACTAAAGTAATTAAGAGTTTAGGTTATCCTTTACAACTATAATTATATACAATTAAGATAATGTATTAACTTCTATGATTTAATCATTTAATTATGATTTAACAAAGGGAAAAATGGCTATAAAAATCTAAAATTAATTAAATTCTAAAATTAATTTATTAAATAAATATACATTACAAATTTTGATATCAAAATTTAGAATGTTTTTTGTATATTTTAATTAGTTGTATAATTTTTTTATTATTTTTATATTTTTATAAACTTACTAAAAACGAAAACAAACATATTTAAACTAACTTATTAGCAAATTTTTAATTAGGATGTTTGTGCAACATTTGATATTAAAATTTGAAATGTATATTTATTTATTAAATCATATATCTACTTCGCATTTGAAATTATGAAGTTTATACATAGAAAAATAAAATGGCAAATTGTTCAAACGTTTAAGAATTTGATTTTGTTAAATTTGTATTGTTTTTATGTGTTTTATGTTTTTATTCTCCAGAAAATATTATATAAAAAATATAAATAAAAAAAAGTTTTTTAAAAATACTTTCCCTTAAAGAAATATTCAACTAAAAAGTAATAAACAAGCAAATAATACCACATCAATGTACTTTCCCGTTGAGTTTTAGCCCCTGTCAGCAATAGTAAGGGTAAGCAGACCTCCTTATAAATGGCATTAATTCTGATAAGGTCTACTTTCCCTTACTATTGCTGACAGTGGCTAAAACTCAACGGGAAAGTACATTGATGTGGTATTATTTGCTTGTTTATTACTTTTTAGTTGAATATTTCTTTAAGGGAAAGTATTTTTAAAAAACTTTTTTTTATTTATATTTTTTATTTTACACTTTTTAGTCCGTCAAATATTTATTAATTTAAATTAAAAATATTTAAATACTTTGACAACTTGGGAATGAATTGTTTGAGCTCCTCATGGCCCACGATTTGGAATTCCACATGTGGCCGATGTTTTGGCTCTTCTATGGCCCCCGGTGCCCCACATGTTTTTTTGTATAATTGGGTCCACATTACCCAGGGTACTGCTCGGAATACTCTTCAAGACCTTTCATTTGATACCTCACATGAGTTTTTTACGATTTTCGGCCCCAGTTGACCCACGCTGACCCATGGACTACCCCAAGATAGGTACTCTTCAAGAACTTTAATTTGATACCCTTTTGAATAATGGGCCCAACATGACCCAATTTGGGGGCCCGCATAACCGAATGTGCCCCACGGACTACCCTCATGGAGATGCACTCCTTTCTTTTGATTCCCCACATGAGTTTTTGTATGATGGGGCCCCACATTACCCCGTTTTGGGCCCGAGATTACACAAGGCGCCCCCGGGACTACCGCTCAATTAGATGTACTCTTTAGGACCTTTCATTTGATACCCCACATGATTTTATGTATTATGGAGCCCAACATTGCCCCCGTTTTGGGCGACATGACCCACGGCGCCCCCCGGACTACCGCTCAATGAGATGGACTCGTCAAGACCTTTCATTTGATACCCCACATGATTTTTTGTATTATGGAGCCCAACATTACCCCCGTTTTGGGCGACATGACCCACGGCGCCCCCCGGACTACCGCTCAATGAGATGTACTCGTCAAGACCTTTCATTTGATACCCCACATGGTTTTTTTGATACATTCAAAAATTAAACGGACCTCCGCAGCCCCTTCCCTCTAATCACAAAGGCCCTTTATTTATAGGGCACCAATCATGTGATGACACGAGCTCACGTTCCAAATTGGAGCTCAATCGGTCCCGCCGTTTCAGAGTTATGGCCAGGTGAGGAGATACCGACATACCGACATACTGGAGGAGTGAATTCATAAAAGGGAAAGTAATAAATTTTCTGTTTACTGGTTTTGGGCCCGTTTGACCTATGGACTAAGCAACAAGATGTACTCTTCACGACCTTTCATTTGATACCCAAAATGATTTTTTTGATTTTGGGCCCCACTTGACCCACGGCGCTCCTCGGACTACCACCCATTGAGATCTACTCTTCAAGACCCTGCATTTGATACCCTACATGATTTTTTGTATTCCAGCGCCCAACATTGTCCCCGTTCCCGACATGACCCACGGCGCCCCGGACTACCGCCCAATATGATGTACTCGTCATGACCTTTCATTTGATACCCCGCATGTTTCTTTGTATTATGGACCCCAAATTGACCCCGTTTTGGGCCTGACATGACTCACGGCGCCCCCGGACTACCGCCCAATGTGATGTACTCGTCAAGACCTTTCATTTGATACCCCACATGTTTTATTGTATTATGGACCCCACATTGCCCCCGTTCTGGGCCTGACATGACCCACGGCGCCCCCAGACTACCGCTCAATGAGATGTACTCGTTAAGACCTTTCATTTGATACGGGACTGGATTGAAAAAATGAGAAATTATTTTCTTAAAAATACTATCTTACAACTTGTGCCAAAAATTTATTTCCCTACCTGCAACCCCCTCTAAGCTACAACACTTAGAAATGTTACATTTCAAAATTTATTATATAGTTTATGAAAATTGAATATTTGGATCTTAAAATGACTATAAAATAAGCCTCATTTCAGATAGGGTCCTATATCTTGTAAGTTAGGTATAATAGGTTGGTGTCTTTCGAAATCATTCAAAATTTTCACCCGTTTCCCTTTTCATATGGGTGAGGGGGTATATCTATTAAACAGGCTGCTACACGTTGGCGGGGGACTGGATTGAAAAAATGAGAAATCATTTTCTTAAAAATACACACCTACACCTTGTATACAAAATTGAGACACGTACCTTCAACCCTCTTCATTTTACAGGGGCAAAAATTTCGAAATTTATAGAATAAAAACATATGTATATTACATTTCGAGTATTTAGTATAAATATAGTATTACAAATTCGAGTACTTATTTATAAAAACTTGATTGTAATTTTAAATTGTACAACATTGGGAGTTTTGTAAAAATCATAATTTTTATTTAATTATTCGTTTTCACTAAATCCTAGGTAGATCAAAAGGGTATATGAAGCACTCTTCCAAATTGGCAGCTTTTTTATAATATTCTAAAATGTTTAAAATATTTCCAGCATAATATAACCTTTTGATTTTTTATGTAATTTTTGTATCCCTGTTCATCAAGGAATTTCTAGAATTTACTAAGATATTTCCTTTAAATTTCAACAATACAGAATGCAATATAACGAACATTTCTAACATAATTTTAAAGGCAATATAACGAGCATTTCTAACTTAAGTTGACTATTTTAGGTCATAAAAGATCATTCTTCCATTTTTGATAAAAAAAAACTCTTAAGTATATCAAAGAATTTCATGAATTTAACATTTTTACTCTTTTTTCAATATTAATCTATAAATATAAATAATTTTTTTTTTAAATATATACTTTTCCTTAAAGTAATATTCAACTAAAAAGTAAATAAACAAGTACATAATACCACACCAAGGAACTTTCCTGTGGATCCTGAGTAACGGTCAACAGTAAGGGTAAGTAGACCTTCTTATAAATGGCATTAATTCTGATAATGGCATGGGTAAGTTAGTTATACCCATAACTAAATTATACTAACTTAGTTAGTAAATTAGTTTATGATGGGTAAGTTAGTTTTCGATTGAAAAATCTTATAATTAGCTTTAATAAAATTTAATTCATAAATTATTTTGTAGTAAAATTAAAAATAATAAGAATTTTATCAAGACATTTTAATATTCATCATAAAGGACTTTTTTCCCAACTTAATTTATAAAAACATCTTTTAACAAAAATTGATATTGGAAATTTATCTTTATTTATTTATTTCCTTCTTAGAAAGAATGGCAATCAATAAGGCCCATCAATAATTTCTAATAAAACTTTTAAATTTAAATTATATTGACATAGTATAGTTCATGTTGTATTTTTTTTTTTTTTTTTTTGAAAAATTAAAGCTTATGTTTTTTCATGTTTGACTTGATATAAAAGGAATAAGATATTTAAAAAAATCAATATTTGATTAATGAATTTAGTTCCTTGCATCGAATATGATTTGGGTGTAATTTAGTATAATAGTTTATTTACATAATATTTAATAGTTTACATAATATAAATTTTACATAATATTTGATTCTTTTCAGAGCTTTTAAAAAAAAAAATCCCTTATGTTAACGCTTTTGTCCGTCTGTGCGTCCGATGTAAACAATAAAATACAGTTATTTCACATAGTTAGTGTACACTCAAGCTATGTTAGACCCACCGATGGACAGCTTGATTTATTGAGATATCTAACATTGTTGTTAGAATTTCAAAATTCGACCGGTAGGTGGCGCTACTCGTATTTTGCCAAAATATCTTTTCCGAATAAAAATAAAATTTTATATAGTAAATGTGCACCAAAAATAAACTTTTACCACTCGTTGGAAAGGCCAATAACCGTATCTCTAATTTCTACCGCTAGAGGCGCTCAATACTAAAATTTATAAAATGTTAATTTTTAGGTTTAATGTCTATTATTATAATTTTAAATTCTACCGCTAGAGGGTGAACGATTTAATTATGAAAAGAAAGCAAGCGCAGGAAAGCTAATATAAAATAAAATAAATCAGACATTCTCATAATCTAATTTTTGCCGCTAGAGGGCAGCAAAATACAAGTGAAAACTTGTAATTTAATATAGTAAATACGTACCAATAATGAAGTGTGAATACTAGTTAGAAAGGTATTTAAGAGTAGAATACCATGTCAGTAACCGTATTTCAAATTTCTATCAGAATATTATAAAAGTAGTTTTAGAAAAAGAGTTTCAGTTGAAGTGGAATGAAAGAAACCACAAAAATTATTAAATGTATATGTGGTAAATTTGTAAAATAAAATATATAAAAAATATATGAAACACTTAATTATCTGGATTAAAGAAGCTATACACATTTATTTAGGTTAAACTTTTCGAATCATTTTTTAATACCGGTTGAATTTGATTTGCAAAGAGACGAATTTGATTTGCAAAAGGGTGAATTTGATTTGCAAACGGACGAATTTGATTTGCAAAAAGTCGAATTTGATTTGCAAAAGGGTGAATTTGATTTGCGAAAGGACGAATTTGATTTGCAAAAGGGTGAATTTGATTTGCAAAAGGACGAATTTGATTTGTACAAGGGCGAATTTGATTTGCAAAAGGGTGAATTTGATTTGCAAAAGGACGAATTTGATTTGCAAAATGGCGAATTTGAAGTGGAAACCCTGTAAAACAAATAGAAAGTTTACAAAGTTTTTTTACAAAGTAGATTGATTATATCTGACATAAAAATCAACCAAAGCAACTCTTATAATCTTTTTTCATCTCAGCGTAATTGTAAATAAAAAAAGCTGCCAAGTTGGAAGAGTGCTTCATATCCCCTTTTAGATAAACGTAGGATTTAATAAAAACAAAGAATTAAGTAAAAGTTATAATATTTTATAAAACTATTTTTTTTCACAATTTAAAAGTAAATATATTTTATGTTCTTATATGAACATGATGTTATATACAAGTTATTCGAATAGTAAAAATGATCAAATTCTTATCTGTAATGTAGGGTTGAAGTTATGATATAATATTATATAATATTTAATATTATATATACTTATATGTATATATATATATATATATATATATATATATATATATATATATATATATATATATATAAACATATAATATTTAATATATATATACATACATATAATAATAATAATAATAATAATAATGTTTCGTATATTTCAAAAATTTCCATGTTACAATACAAAAAATATAAAATTATCATTTAAAGATTATACAATTTTTGTAAATTACAAAACGATACAACTGTGACAGATTTCCGTCTGTTGTGGAGCGTAAAATCATAGTAATATTTACTATTATAAAATAAAAAACAAAAATAAAAATTTTAAATTGAAATAATAAAAAATAAAGGTTAAATATTTAAAAATTAAATTCATTCATCAAGTTTTTCCTAAACCAAAAAGCAATATCTACATACTTATGTAACATATCCCATTCACCATTTGCTCTTCCATTCAACACAAGTACAATTTCACTATCCTCCATTAAGCTTTTACCAAAGTACTTAAGCCTAAATTCCTTCAAAATTGGACATCTCCCTACAAAATGAATAACCGACTCCTCTTCTCCTAGATTGCAGATAGAACAATTTCGTCGAACTCCATCCCTATATCTATTTGAATTTAAGCCAACTAATCCTGCTCTTATTTTGAAGGTCCATCCAATTTGCGCTCTCTCAAACATATCATTAAAATAAGTATAACCTACACCATGATCCAATTGTCTGTACAAACCGTGAGTGCTATTCTGTGCTTCTAATAAATTTCTATTAATTTGTTGTTCTCTTAAGCATACCATTAATTTTCTTGAATTTTCATACCAAATTTCTTCATTTAAATATTCTTTGTCTCATACTATATTAGAATTTCTACACAGTGACTTCCATTCAGAAAACCAATAAATTTCTTGATTTAGAATTTTCATAGATAGTATATGCGGCAGTCTATGTGAGTCATACTGAAACATTGTTTTTATTACATAATTCATATGTAATTTCAATGTATAAAGATGCATCTCTGGTATACCCGTTTCTAAATTAATTATATAAGTTGGTGTGAAGTCTGGTAGTCCAAACACTTTTTTTATGAAATATCGCTGTAGTTTGTCAACATAATTGAAATAAGAATAACCCCAAACTTGCGCTGCATAACAATATATTGCCCTTGTTACCGCCTTGAACACATTATATTTAGAAGATAACTTGACCACCTTCCTACCAATTAAATTTCTCCATGTAAGATTAATACTCGACTTTGCCTTAGCATCCCTTTCTTTTAGAAAATCTGTGAACGCTAAACTCGGTGTTATAGTAACTCCTAGATATTTGTATTTATTTACAATTTCACTTTCATCACCACAAAAGAACCACTTCTCAGCTTGAGCTTTTTTACCACCCTTTCTAAATATCATTAGTTTAGACTTTTCTAAGTTAACTTTCAGATTCCAGAAATTACAATATTCTTCTAGTTTGTTTATCATTTCTTGCAATATTTTTATATCGTCTGCTAAAATTATAATATCATCAGCATACAACAAAACTCTTATCAGCATTTCTTCAATAAATATACCACCACCAATAAAGTCATGTAAATCATTTAACATCAATGCGAAAAGTAATGGACTTAACAGACATCCTTGTTTGACACCCATTTTCGTTTCAAAATCATCCGATAACTCCTCTCCATCCCAAACTTTACACCTAGTGCCGTATACAGACTCTTTAATAAATTCAAAAATTTTGTTGATACACCAATATTGCCTAGTTTGAAAAATAAAGCTTTTCTATCAATACAGTCAAACGCAGCTTTAAAGTCTACGAAAAATCCATATACCTTCTTTTTTTCACTTAATTTTAGCTTAACTATACTTGATAAACTATATATATTGTCAACCGTTGAGTACCCTTTTCTGAATCCAGCTTGGAACTCATTTAAAATTCGATTTTTATCTACCCATTTACTTAAACGTTTGTGCAAAATTCCCATTAGTATCTTAACAATACAATTCATAAATGATATGCCACGATAATTCTGTACTTCATTAGGATCTTTACTTTTATGAAGAGGAAAAATTAAATTTTCCACAAAGCTATTTTCTACTTTTCCAGTTAATAACATTTTGCTATACACCTTTGACAATAAATTTAGAAAATTTTGTGGAGCATTTACAAATAGTTCATAAGGGATCCTATCTTCCCCGGGGGCTTTATTTAATTTAACTTTTTCGAGTACCATTTTTATTTCATCTATTGTTATATTACCTGTAATATAATATTATATTACAGGTAATATAACAATAGTAATATTATATATATATAAATATAATATTACAGCTTCTTAATTTATATATGCATATTGTATATATTAATTTTTAAAATTACTACATGACAATTTAACATAATATACATAATACGATTTAATAGAACCAGATTTTATGATAATTGAATTTTTGATATTTAAAATGATCATAAGATATGCCACATATTCAGATAGGTCTTTGAATCTTATAAATTAGGTATAATAGGCTAGTGAAATCATTAAAAAATTTTATCTTCTTCCCTTTTTAATAGGGTTGAGAAGGTATGTTTGTGAAATAGGATGCAACACCTCCGCGGGGGACTGGATTGAAGAAATGAGAAATTATTTTCTTAAAAACACTATTTCACACCTTATGCGAAAAATTTAGTTCCATTGTTATCACATAGAAATATTACACTTGAAAATTTATTATATAGTTATGAAAATTGAATATTTGGAATATGAAATGACTATAAAACAAGCCACATTTTATTTATAACCATTCAATTTACAAATTAGGTGCAATAGGTTAGTGCTTACCCAATTCACTCAGATTTTAACCCGCTGCTCTGTTTAGGTGGAGGAGGAGGAGGAGGTATATATAAGGAACAACCCACATGGGAGGGTTAATTTAAAAAAATGAAAAAATAGTTTTTTAATAATAAAATTTTACACGTGAATTTATAAATTTTATTTAAATCTTCGTTTTCATTAAATCCTAGGTGGATCAAAAGGACTTACAACTTGGCAGATTTTTTTTTGTATATCAATTTGTATATGTCAGTTGAGAATTTGGACTGAGTTTAAGTTACCAATGAATAAAAACAAATTAACACTGTTATACTAATTTTTAAATTTTGGAATTATTAGAGCAGAAAAGGTTGGAATTTTGGTTTGAAAACTATATTTGAAAGCTAATATCTAATCTAAGACCTTTGCGAAAAATTTGAATTTCACGAACAACATAATACATATATAAAATTAAAAGTTATAATTTTTTCAAAACTATTAATGTTGTACAATTATAAATTATTACCAAGTTTCAATAAATAAATACTCGAAATTGTATATATGCAATATAATATTAATTTTTAAAATGTCGAAATTTTCACAACCGTAAAATGAAGAGGGTTGAAGGTACAGGTCTCGTTTTTATGTACAAGGTGTAGAATGGTGTTATTAAGAAATTAATTTTTCATATTTTTGATATAGTCTCCCGCATAGGGGATATTGCTTATTTCATTAATACACCCCCTCCTCTACTTTAATGAGATGGTGGTTTATAATTTTAAGTGATTTCGCAAGGTTTGAAATTATGGTACCTGGCATAGAAGTTACAAAGTCGTACATAAAATCTGGACCATTTTATAGCCATTTTGAATTTTAAAAATTTAACTTTGAAAATATCGAAATTCAAATACAACTAACATAAAGAGGGTTGAGGGGATGGGGCTGACTTTTTCATATAAGGTGTAAAATTTCATTGTTAAAACAGTATTTTTCCATTTTTTTAAATTAGCGCCCCGCGGAAGGCATGGAGCTTGTTTCCTAAATATACCCCCTCCTCCACCCAAAAAGAGCAGAAGGATAAAATTTGGAGTGATTTGGATTACCACGAACCTGTTGCACCCAATTTATAAGGTTCAAGATAATATCTAAACTGTGGCTTATTTTATAGTATTTTTAAGTTCCAAAAATTAAATTTTCATAACTATATAATAAATTTTGAAATGTAGCATTTCTAAATGATGTAGAATAGAGGGGGTTGCAGGTATGGAAATAATTTTTTCGCGTAAGGTCTATCATAGTATTTAAAAAAAACTAATTTCTTAGTTTTTTAATCCAGTCCCCCGAGGAGGTGTTTCCTCTTGTTTTATAAATATACTTCTTCAGCTATGTTAAAGGAGAAAAGGGTGAAAATTTTTAATGATTGCGAAAGGTACTGATCTATTATACCTAACTTACAAGATACAAGGCCCTATCTTAAATGCGACATATCTTATGACCATTTTTAATACAAAAAACACAATTTTAATAGCCCTTTTAAAAGTCTTTCACTATAAGTGAAGGTGGGGTAGAGGTATGGGGCTAATTTTTACTGAGAAGATGTAAAATAGTATATTTAAGAAACTCATTTCTCACTTCTTTAATAAATTACCCCACTGAGGCGTTGCAACTTGTTTCATATATAACCCTTCATCCACTTAAAAAAGGCGGGGGGTATTTTTTTTAATATGGAATGGAAAGGCACTTACCTGTTGTACCTATTTTAGAAGTAATAGTGTTTTACGTAAAACCTTACTGGTTTCATTGGCATATCAATTTTCAAAAATTTATCTTTAATATTACCATAAAATAATGGGGCGGGGACCCAGGGATCTAAATTTTTGTTATGTTCTTTGTATAATGTCTGTTCATAAACCTGTAAAACAGAGTAAAGATCCGACTATATTAAGGTGTGTTTTTTAACGTGCACAAAAATTATGCATTTTTAACGCTCCATGAAGGGGGTTTGCAGGGATATCATTCTAAAAAGGACATCATAAACATAATATTCCATCCTTTATTTACGTTTCTGCAAATTTTTTATTGAATTGAATATGTTTTAGAACTATTTCTAAGTGATTGAAAAAGTCTATTTTTGCTTTGCGTACGGCGTACGGCGTACGGCGGACACGAAATTTTTTTTTGCTGATTCTGGTTCCCTGACATCTAAAACGTAAGAAAAAATTTAAAATTCCGAAAAAAAATTTATCGAAATTTGCTCTGCACCACAAAGCTTCATATATAAAGATATGAAGCAAAATATGATAAACAAACCCCGGGTTTGTCAAAAGCACATTTCCTCAAAATAGCCTCATGTAGAACTATTCTAAACCAAAGGGAATTCCCACATGTATTTTTTAGAAAAAATATGAAATGATAAATATAGGTAAAAAATGCCGCGCAGCCTAACTACTGATCAGTAGTTTTATAATTACGGGCTTTTTTTAAATTCAACTACTCTAAATGCATATTTGGAGTATATGTTGCACCCTCTATCCGCATAAATGAAAATTATAACTGTGATTTTATACTACTACTTACTACCTTTCATTTGCGATATTGAACCTAATTTTTGGAGCTTATTCACAATTGTAAAACACGATTTTAGTATTCGGCGCCTCTAACGGTAGAAATTTGAAATACAGTTAATGGCATCGTATTCTACTCTTAACTACGTTTCCAACGAGTAGTGACACTTCATTTTTGGTGCACATTTACTATATTAAATTACAAGTTTTTACTTGTATTTTACTGCCCTCTAGTGGCAAAAAATCAGATTATGAGAATATCTGGTTTATTTTAGTTTATATTAGCTTTCCAGCGCTTGCTTCTTCATTTTTGGTAAAGATTCACCAAGGTCAATAACATTTTTAAAAAACAATATAATTATATGTTTCACCCTCTAGTGGTAGAATTTAAAATTATAACAAGTGTGGTTTTATATTACTACTTACTACCTTTCAGTTGCAACACAAAACCTAATTGTTGAGGCTTATTGAGTATTGGAAATAACATTTTAAAAATTAATATTTTATATATTTTAGTTTCCAGCGCCTCTAGCGGTAGAAATTTGAATTACGGTTACTGGCATAATATTCTACTCTTAAATACCTTTCCAACGAGTGGTCAAACTGACAGACGGACAAAAGCGGACGGACAGACGGACAAAAGCGT
This sequence comes from Empis stercorea, assembly GCA_949752835.1. NCBI lineage: Eukaryota > Metazoa > Arthropoda > Insecta > Diptera > Empididae > Empis > Empis stercorea. The sequence goes on from OX457086.1 coordinate 21,031,593, forward strand.
TAACATAAGGGATTTTTCTTTTTTAAAAGCCCTAAAAATGTTTCCCTGCTCGATTTTATTAATTTTTCCTTCCAAGGTTATTATTCCAGGAAAATAAACGGCTGTACTTCCGAATAACGGGCCCGAGCTTTTAAGATGGCGTCATTACGTAACGGTACTTTATGATATCAGGACTCCGAATAATGATGTCATTTTACCCGCAAACGCCATCTAGTGGCCGAAAAATGCATTACAAATTTTTAAAAAAATGTATATTTTTGCTATTTTCTCCTTAACGTTAAATTGTAGGATCCCAATTCTAGAAGACATTTGTTAGAACAAGTTGATTTAAAAAAAATTCTGAAGCTTTGCTCTATTACACTAAATAAAAAAAAACCATTTAATGTTTACCGTTAAGATAATAACGGTAAAATACTCGCTACACCTCTCTAGTAATGTGCAGTTTTTAGACGACTTCTTAAAAAAATATCTATATCTAGTAATGTGCAGTTTTAGACGACTTCTTAAAAAAATAATTAAAAGTTTTTTTTCAGAATATAGGGAATTTCATTAGCTACAATTTAAATTTGGGATCCTACAATTTACCGTTAAGGAGAAAATGGTAAAAATATGATTTTTTTATAAAATTTGTAATGCATTTTTCGGCCACTAGATGGCGTGTGCGGGTAAAATGACGTCATTATTCGGAGTCCTGATGTAATAAAGTACCGTTATGTAATGACGCCATCTTAAAAGCTCGGGCCCGTTATTCGGAAGTATCCCCAAATAAACTTATCATTTAAGTTTTCCCCACTTTTGCTCTTAGTTGAACATAATGTGATATAAAATATATCCAATATTCCATTTATATAGCTCAAAAGATATGCAAATGATTCGGTTTGTTACATGATTAAGCATTTCTATTAATTTTAAGAATAAGGCATTGATTGATTTTAATTTATTAATTAATAAGGACTTAATAGAAATATGATTTTCGAAAGTTTTCCCAATATTTGTTTTTAAAAATATTGTGCAGTTATAAATTTATAAGTGAATTATAAATGTAAATTTTTGATTTTCAAAGGGTCTCAACGGAAAGGGAAGGGGAGATACGGAAAAAAATTCTATAGAACCTAGTTATTTTTTGAATATCCTTTTGGTTTTGATACATTTTTTGGTACATAAACTTCCGCCTTCCATAATATTGGCAATTTTCGAACTCGGAGGGGCAAAGAGACGGAAGAATTTGTTCTACTGGACCTATTATTTTATTATTCTCTATCTTAATTGTGATACTCAATCTTAATGTATGAAGTTTGTGTAAACCGGCGGACGGACAGACAGACAGACAGAGTGAAACTAATATACACATTTCTTACCAAATTATTTGCAAATGTGCTATATGGTTTACTTTCATGATTGTAAACAATTCATCCTTAAAGTAATGAGATAAAACGATTTTTTATCGTTATGGGTTTATGTGCTCGATTAGTAGAGTTAATCATTATAGAAATATTTATTCTATATAATTTTTATTTTTATTGAAGCAATTTTAGAACCCCAAATTATCTGTAAGTTTACCTGTCGTGGGAAAATTTATAAAGTATAGCAGTACCTAAAGTAATTAAGACATGATAAATTAATTACAAAACACAAGCATTAATTCGACAATTATTCTTGATTGTTTGTTGTTTCTATGTTTAACATTAAGAATTAATTATACATCTTAATATTCTTTTTCCGGTTGCATACTTACTATAATTTTCCTTGATAGCTTTATGTACAAAATATTGTAATTTTTATTTTTGTTGTTTGTTCAAGTATTAAAACTAAATATAAATTATTTATATTTACCGAAGTACCTTTTTGATAAATATTAATTGCAATGTATGTTATTATTTGGATAATTTTAAAATATTCTCTTGAATACTGAAAATTCAAAGAGAAAATTAATAAGGAGTTAAACTCTTAAACAAAATTACGAATAAAATTTTAACAATAAATAAAGTATTTTTCCAATTAATATACAAGCTTCACCTTTATTCATTATTAAATGTTCATCCTATTAACTTTCTTCCCTTTTTAGGGCTTTTAAAAAAAAAATCCCTTATGTTAACGCTTTTGTCCGTCTGTCCGTCCGATGTAAACAATAAAAAGCAGTTATTTCACATAGTTACTGTACAGTACACACAAGTTCATGATATCAAATAGAAAGCTTGATTTATTGAGAACCAAATGTAATTGATATAATTTCGGCCGTTAGACGGCGCTATTCACATTTTGCCAAAATATCTTTTTCATAATAAAAATGTAATTTCATATAGTAAATGTGCACCAAAAATGAAGTTTGACCACTCGTTGGAAAGGTGTTTAAGAGTACAATCAGATGTCAGTAACCATATCTCAAATTTATACCGCTAGAGGCGCTGAATGGTAAAATATATAAAATTTCAATTTTTAAAATGTGATTTCCAATAGTCAATAAGCCCCTAAAATTAAGTTTAATGTCGCATCTGAAAGGTAGTAAGTAGTAGTATAAAATCACATTTGTTATAATTTTAGATTCTGCCACTAGAGGGTGCAACATAATACTCAAAATATGCATTTACAGTAGACAATTTAAAAAAAGCCCATGATTATAAAACTACTGATCAGTAGTTCGTCTGCGCGGCATTTTTTAATTTATTTTGGTAGCCAATAATATTTTAAATTTTGGGATAAAGAATTTTATTATAATCTTTCAAGTATTCTTTTTGCGTTATGCCTTTGATCTTTCTTTATTTAAATATTGAATAAATATTTGAGTAACAAAGAAAGAAAAAAAGCATTAATATGTAAACAAGTTTATCCTTGAATTATGTCAATAGATATCCTTATGCTAAAATAAAGATTAAAACAATAACAGAAATGAATTGTATGTAAATTTTATTGCTATGTATGCTTAACGATAACAAAATGATTTTCTCAGAATTTTTAAAGGTAATTTTGTTTATTTATGTTTTTTTTTGTTATAATATCACTATTCCAGAAAAACGTTTTTTAGCTCTGTTAACTGTGGATGAAAAAAGGTATTGTTAGTACAAGTACAATTAAAGTGTTGGTATATATACTAAATTTATGAACAATTTGATTAATTTATTTTATAGTATTTTCAGGTCAATATGATATTTTTACGGGAATAGGCGGTATAACTAATGGTATAACTAAAATAAGTATTCACGGTGAACATGTTCGCAGTGAACGTATTCGCGGTTACCGAATATTTTTTTTAGTTATAACATTATTACTATTACTACAAAACAAAAATATACAAATAAAAAAACGTTGGTTGACTCTGGGTAACGCGAATGGTGTGGAAATTTGAATATAAATTTATTAATTATTGCGAATATACTCGCATGAACATGTTCGCGGTGAATGCGTTCGCGAAGAAAATTCCGTGCGGTGAACACGTTTGCGGTGAAAATTCCATGCGGTAAACATGTTCGCGGTGAATGAAATTCCGTGCGGTGAACACGTTCGCGGTGAAAATTCCATGCGGTGAACATGTTCGCGGTGAAAAACCCGCTTGTTTGAACGGGCGAAAGGTCGACGTTGAAACAACTTGTACGCCCTTTACATTTCAAGCTGGATTTTTTACATTTCAACTTTGTCTTTTTAGCACATTTCCAACCAAATTGGAAGAAATGTGTATATTAGTTTCACTCTGTCTATCCGTCTGACCGTCTGTCCGTCCGTTTACACAAACTTCTACATCTATTAAGATAGAGTAATAAAGTTGACCATAGATAGATAGTAATAAAATAATAGGTCCACTAGAACAAAAATTTTTCTATCTCTTTTCCCCTCTGAGTTATTCCCCCTCCGATATCGAAAATTGCCCATATTGAACATCTAATAACTTTTAAACCGATAAAAATTTTTAATGTCTGTAAAAGCTATAAGATAGGAAAATCTTTTATCTTAATTGTGAAATTAACAAATTTTTTAAAATTTAATTCTTTGATGTATAAAAATACCGTTATCTTCATACAACTTTTTTTAGTTCTTTTAACACCCTGTATTTCCCAAACTGCTTATTATGGAAGGCTGAAATTATGTACCAAAGATATATCTAAAAAATAACTAGAGTCTCTGAAGAAATTGTATCCATATCTCCCCTGCCCTTTCCGTTGTGGCCCTTCAAAAATCAAAAAATTACATTTTTAGTTTACTTGTAAAATTATAACTGCACAATATTTTCAAAAACAAATATTGAGAAAACTTTCGAAAATCATATTTCTTTAAAGTGCATTAATTAATAAATTATAATCATTTACCTCACACTTATAATTTATCAAAATGCTTAATCATGTAAAATTTTGTAAAAAACCAACATTTTGCATATTTTTAGTATAGCTATATAAATGGAATATTGGACATTATTTCATATCACATTCACATTATGTTAAATTAAAAGCAAAATTACAGAAAACTTAAATGAAAAATTTATATATATTTTCCTGGAATAATAACCTTGGAAGGAAAAAAAATTAGTAAAATCGAACAGGGACACATTTTTTACCTATGTATAACCATATCATTTTTTACCTTTCCTATGTATAGTACATTGAAAATACTACTAAAAAATAATATGCACTTATAGGAATTCCCATTGTTTTAGAATAGCTCATAGTTGTTCTGTCACGTTGTGATTAAAAAAACTCTAAAGTTCACCCGGGGTTTGTTTATCGTATTTTTACATTTCGACTTGGTAGTAAATGAAATAGGAAGTAAAAACTCATATTTTTAATAAAAAATAAATAAGTTTATTATAAAAAACATTGTCAACAATATTTTGTAGATAACGCTGGATTTACATTATGAAATTTTTTTATTTTTTCGCAAAATAAAAAGAGATAGCAAGAAAAAATTAACCTAGAGGGAATGAAAGAAAACACTATTATTTTTAAGTGGGAATTCAGTAAATATTTTACATTGATAAATATTATAGCAAATATTTGTCATTCGTGAAATTTGTAAATTTATAGTAAAATAATTTTCAGTATATATATGTATATATATCATATTATATATATAAAAATAATGTATATAAAAAATATTTGTCGTAATTTTTTTAGCTATCAACTATAAAATTATTCCGTCATATTCATTTTCTCAACGAATTAGTAATAGATGGAAGGAGCATAAATTTTCTATCTCTAACTAACACATTGAGAAATTAATATATCTCAAAAAGTGTGTATGAAGCCAAGAAAAAAGTAGTTCCCTTTCTTTAGGTCGCCACAGTGTCAAAGTAAAGTGTTAGTAAAAATTATAATTAGCTGATTATCTGAAATTATATTAGCTGATAATTTGTATACCAAGGTTTAAACAGGTTAAAAAATATTGTTATTAAACACATTAAACAGGTAAAAATAATGTTATTCATCGTTGTAATAATTGTAATAAGAAGGAAGAATAAATATTTTTAAATTTTGCGAGTATTTTAATAATTTTTATATTGTTCAGGTAAAAAATATATTTTTAATCCAGCATAATCTAAATAACAATATTCACTTTCCACTAAATAACAATATTCACCCAACAATATTCACTATTTTTTCCCTTTCATTTTTTTTCATAGCATTTAAAAATAATTGTTTAATTTTAGAGCAAGCCCGGATTAGAAGAAATACCTAGTCCGTCCTATTTAACCGTTTATAAATTTTGACACTGTGGCGACCTAAAAAGCGAAAACTATACCGGACGGGCTTCAATTTTCTCACTTTATGCTCTATCCATATATTTCTATATCGTTTCATTTTCTCGTGTCGAATTATAGTAAGCAAAAGATGCCAGCCGGCACAAAACGCCAGCGTCGTATAAAAGAGAGGAGAAAATTTGTCGACAAGCGGCAATTTTTTCTCGACGACATATCTCTCTCTATCACACTTAAGGAAAAATACAATCTTGCATCCTTTTTAAAATTAGAATTTATAAATAATTCTTTTTGGGATTTGGTTGGGCCTTTGCCTTTTGGGGATTTTTCAGTGAAAATGATGATTATAAAACTTAATTATGTAAAAAGACCAATTTGAAGTGCAAAAAGACCAAGTTGAAATACAAAAAGACCAACTTGACCAAAATTGAAGTTTGACCATTTGTTTGACCAAATGTATGTAAGAGTAGAATACGATGCCAGTAACCGTATTTCAAATTTCTACCGCTAGAGGCGCTGAATACTAAAATATCTTACATTTTAATTAATAAATGTGTGAGTCATTTTTTTATGTTTGGCGGGCCAGTATACTTTAAATTTTAAACTAAAAGCCATTTATAACATTTTTCTAGTATTTTATTAGTTCAAGTAATTAAGAAAACTTAAAAAAAAACTAAAAACTTATTAACATAATTATTAATGGGAAAACTGCGTATTTATATGGGCAGCTACAAGAGCTTCAACATTAATATCAGTTTTGGTTGAAGAAATTCTCAAAATTTCTTCTAGTATTTTGTCGGACATTGAATTCCTATATTTAGATTTGATATATTTCATTTCTTAAAAAGCTTGTTCACAAATATATGTACTACCAAACATAGAAATTAATTTTAAGCCCAAATCGCGCAATTTCGGATATTTTTCTTTTGGATACATTTTGAATAAATTTACGCCTTGATTTAAAAAATTCATCTGCTTGCAATTCACACAGTTCCATTTGATATTAATATCGGTTTCTCCGGTAGTCGGATTATGAAATAATTTTAATTCCGGTTTAATTACGTCAAATTAAGGAAGTCTGGCATCAAAATCTTCAATCAATTTGTCCATCATCGGTACAAAAATTTTCAAGTTTAATTTATGACCGATTTCTTGTGTTTCGAGATCAAGTTAATTGCAACATTCGAAGTGCACCAAGTTGTTATTGATAAAATGCGACCGAAGCAAAAGTAGCTTATTGCGGAATCCGATGATATGACTTGTTTTGGTTTTGGCCTTGCAAGTTTTTGTTCAAAATATTCAAATATTCGAATTCGGTAATATCTATTAAAAATACTAATGAAACTAAAAATGTTTTTTCATTAAAACTGGGAATAAATGACGAATCCAATTTTGTTTCCATAAGAAATAGTTTAATTTCTTTACGAAGTTGAAAAAAACCTTTTAAGGAATTTCCCTGCGCTTAACCAGCGAACTTGGCTATGTAAAAGTAGGTCACCATATTCGGCATTAAGTTCTTCTAGAAATTGTTTAAATTTACGATGGGTGAGTGCTCGGTTTCCGCCTCTTATTGCATTTGTCATTTTCATAACAGTACTCATCGTGCAACTTAATCCCATAATGTTTCCACATAACGCTTGCTGGTGAGTAATGCAGTGCAACATTTGCCAAAAATCCAATTTTGTGTTAGCAGTCCAACGAGTACAATATTTTTCCCAACCATTGATTTTGCTCCATCAGTTACAATGGCAGTGAATTTTTCAAAACCACCATACTTGCACTCGACATTTTTGAGTTCCTCATAAATATCTAAACCTTTTGTTGTTGGATGTAGCGAAACCAATTTCAATAACTACTCCGAAACAGTAAAATCTCCATCCACTGTCCGTATAAAAGTCAGGATTTGACTGGTATGGGATATGTCAGTGCTTTCATCAAGCGCAATTGAAAAATATACACAATTTTCCGCTAATTTTTCAACTAAAAAGTTGTCCATATTTTAAATTCGTCTCGCAACGGTTGGATGAGACAGAGAAATTGACTCCAATTGTTTTGCCATTTTCTCCTCTCCAAATGCTTGAGCCATTTTGATTGCACACTTCTTAATAATATCACCATCAGTAAATGGCTTTTTAGCTTTGGCAATTTCTTTTGCAACTGCATAAGAAACAGACACAGATGCATCCTGAGCCTTACTTGTGAAGGTGATAAGTGATGTTTGCCGATTAAATCGTTTTTTAAAAAAGTTTATTATGACGATTCTCGACTCACCAGTGTATTGCGAATATTTCTCTTCATGCTGTGATTTATAGCATTTTCGAGTCAAATTAGTCTTTTTAGCACATTTCCAACCAAATTGGAAGAAATGTGTATATTAGTTTCACTCTGTCTGTCCGTCTGTCCGTCTGTCCGTCTGTCCGTCTGTCCGTCCGTCCGTTTACACAAACTTCTACATCTATTAAGATAGAGTATTAAAATTTTGACCATAGATAGACAGTAATAAAATAATAGGTCCAGTAGAACAAAATTTTCTTCTATCTCTTTTCCCCTCTGAGTTATTCCCCCTCTAAGTTCGAAAATTGCCCATATTGAACATCTAATAACTTTTAAACCAATAAAAATTTTTGAGGTCTGTAAAAGCAATAAGATAGGAAAATCTTTTATCTTAATTGTGAAATTAACAAATTTTTTAAAATTTAATTCTTTGATGTATAAAAATACCGTTATCTTCATACAACTTTTTTTAGTTTTTTTAACACCCTGTATTTCCCAAACTGCTTATTATGGAAGGCTGAAATTTATTTACCAAAGAGATATCTAAAAAATAACTAGAGTCTCTGAAGAAATTGTATCCGTATCTCCCCACCCCTTTCCGTTGTGGCCATTCGAAATTCAAAAAATTACATTTTTAATTTACTTGTATAATTATAACCGCGCAATATTTTTAAAAACAAATAATGAGAAAACTTTTGAGAATCATATTTCTTTAAAGTGCATTAATTAATAAATTATAATCATTTGCCTCACACTTATAATTAATCAAAATGCATAATCATATAAAATTTTGCAAAAAACGAATATTTTGCATATTTTTAGGAGCTATATAAATAGTATATTGGTTATTATTTCATATCACATTATATTCAATCAAAAGCAAAATTACAGAAAACTTAAATGATAAGTTTATATATATTTTGCTAGGATAATAACCTAGGAAGAAAAAAAAAATAATAAAATCGAACAGTGACACATTTTTTACCTATATTTACTATATCATTTGTTATCTTTCCTATGTATATAGTACATTGAAAATACTACTAAAAATAGGAATTCCCATTGTTTTAGAATAGCTCATAGTTCTACATGAGGCGATTTGGAGGAAATGTGCTTTTGACAAACCCGGGGTTTGTTTATCGTATTTTTAAATTTCAAATTAGTCTTTTTAAAAAATCAAATTAGTCTCATAAATGTTGTCCGTAAATTAAAAAAAGACTAGTTTTGTAAAATGACTAATTTGATGTTACTTAAAAAGACTAATGTGAAATTTAAAAAGACTATTATGACTCGAAAATGCTATATATTGGCGCTTCAAATTATATTCCTCAGTATTCATCAAACATTAAACATACATAATTTTCTTTCCGTTCCACGAACATATAATCAATTTCCCATCGTTCTTTCAATTCCCGATTTTCATTAGTAAATTTTTGTATTTTTTTTTGCACCATTTTATGACAGTAACTATTTTTTGCACCATTTTATGACAGTAACTATTAGTAAATTTTAAATAATGAAAGAGATATTTTGATGCAATTATAAAAATATCCTAAAATGTACCTTTTCCTGTTTTTGTACAAGATGTTATGTTTCTCGCACTTCGTATTGCATTTGTTCTTATTGCATTAATAGTTAAATAATAAGTACACTAGAAATAATAAAAGACGAAAACATCAAAAATTAAAATTTATATACATAGTTTTCTATATGCACTTACCTGATTTGATGTGTACGTTAAGCATAAATAATTGCACAATAAAAAAATATAAATAAAAAAAGGTTTTTTAAAAATACTTCCCTTAAAGAAAAATTCAACTAAAAAGTAATAAACAAGCAAATAATACCACATCAATGCACTTTCCCGTTGAGTTTGAGCAACTATCAGCAATAGTAAGGGTAAGTAGACCTCCTTATAAATGGCATTAATTCTGATATGGTCTATTTTCGCTTACTTTTGCTGATAGTTGCTCAAACTCAACGGGAAAGTACTGCGCAACGAGATGTATTCTTCAATACCTTTTATTTGATACCTCTCACATCTGCATTATGGGCCTGTATGTACTCTTCAAGACTTTTTATTTGATTCCCCACATGATTTTTTGTATTATGGGGCCCCACATTGCCCCCGTTTTGGGCCCGAGATGACTCACGGCGCCCTCCGGGTTACTACCCATTGAGATGTACTGTTGAAGACCTTTCATTTGGTATCCCACATGATTTTTTGTAATATGGGGTCAAACATGGCCCCTCGTCGCCCCCGGACTACCGTCCAATGAGATGTAATCGTCAAGACCTTTCATTTGATATCCCACATGGTTTTTTGGTACATTCAAAAATTAAACGGCCCTCCGCGCCCCCTTCCTCCTCATCAAGAAGGCCGCAAATTTATAGGGTACCAAATCTTTGATGGCACGAGCTTTTGAGCTTAATCGGTCAAGCCGTTTAAGAGTTATGGCCAGATGAGGAGATACCGACATACCGACATATATATATATATATATATATATACTGGAAGTGTGAATTCATAAAAGGGAAAGTAAAAAAATTAAAAAGCAAAACGCGTTTAGAAATTCTAAATATGTAATAAAAAGTAAGCTATATAGCACTTGAGTGTTCTAGTATTCCATGGAACTATAGTATGCCCCCGTTTTGGGCCCGAACTATAGTTCCATGGCATACTAGACTGGAAAAAAATACTACAAAATAGAAGTGATATTAATTTGCTTTGTGTGTGTGCTATAGCTGCGGAATAAAATATAGGTCAGTCTAGTTCCATGGCAAACTAGATTAGAAAACAAATAATTAATAAAAGTTTTAAACTTTGCAGCAAATAAAATATGTAATAATAAAATCATTTGTAAAACATTAAAAAAAAAAATTTTTATTATCATATGTAGATGTATACTATTCATTAAATAACTTTTTCAAATTATCTAACAATTAACTTTTTTAGCATATTTCAAACCAAATTGGTGAAAAATGTGGATATTAATTTCACGCTGACCGTCCGTTTATACAAACTTATATATCTATTAAGATAGAGAATCAAAACTTTAACCATAGATAGAGAATAATAAAATAAAAGATTCAGTATAGAACATAATATTCTTCTATCTATTTCCCCGTTCGAGTTATTTACAAATTATATAAAGTTTAATTCATTGTTGTATAAAAATACCGCTGGCTATACACCACTTGAAGGCTGACATTTATGTATCAAAGAGGAAACTAAAAAATAACTAGAAATTGTATCCTATCTATCTCCCCTTCCTTCTCGGTTGTGGCCTACGAAAATCAAAAATTTACATTTTTAATTCACTTGTAACATAACTATATATACAATATTTCTAAAAACAAATATATTGAGAACACTTTCCAAAATTATTAATTAAAGTGCATTAATCAATAAAAATGCTTAATTAAATCTTGATATGAAACATATATCACATTATTTTCGATTAGAAGTAAAATTAGAGAAATTTTAAATGATAATAATTTATTAGTTCATTTTCCTGTAATAATAAACTTGGAAGAATTTTTTTTAATAAAATCGAATAGAGAAAGAGAGGCATTTTGTACATAATTTACTATTTCACGTTAAAAAATATATATGAATTCTCTTTGGTTTAGAATACATGAGGTGAATTTCAGGATATGTGCTTTTGACAACCCCGGAGTTTGTTTTTCATATTTTTATTTCTAATATGTATTATATTATTATTAACATGTTACATATAATGTAATGCTGTCATTAATTAATGTGTATTATTCATCCATTTATTTATGTATAGATTTCCTTTTAAAAGAAGAAAACCTAAATATTTCATAACATTTAAAATTTATGTAAAATGTATATAAAAATATTTAATATCCTAATTGTTGTATCCTTTTATTGTTTAAAATAACACTAATTTGGAATCCCATGATTCCTATTAAGTTTATTAGTACCTCCACCTATAATGATAATAAAGGTTTGTTTACACTACATAAATATAACAATTATTATTGAATTAATATTTTTGTTTTTACATTTTTGGGATTGTTCTTATAAGTTACAAGTCGTAATTTTCAAGTCACACTAATATTATTTTTATCCCGAATCGGCGGCAGAAATTATTATTTTATTATAGTTCATTTATAGATGATGCTTCTCACTAAATAACGAGATGTTGTTCTTAAAATTTGTTTACATAATTTTCTTCGTAATGATGAATATCCATTTTTAAAAATAATTAATTTTTGGAGCAATAATTTTTCAAGCACATAATAAGCAATTTTATTCATTTAAATTTATAACGCGAGTCATTAATTCTTAATATGTAATTATTATATAATAATTTATTTTTGATCAAATCTAATTTATTACAAATTTATTAAAAATTTAAGGTTAAGGCTGTGTGCCAAAGAGTTTAAATTTTAAATTTTGACACAAAATATTAAATTTTTTTGCTGGTGAGTTTTTTTAATATTTACTATCAAGTTTGCCTTTGACTATATAATATATGGACTGCTAGTAACCAACTTCATTGCTGTAGCTATGACCGACTATGCGCATACCACCAGAGATGGCGAAAAAAGGAACTAACTATTCCGAATTGCCTTTGGCGACGCTCGCCTTTTTGACGGCCAATAAAACAACTAAATCATTTATGAGAATTCCAGATTTTACTTGAGAATTTTACTGGATTTAATTCAGAATTCCATAACTTTAGTTCTTTTATTGGCCATCTCTGGTGCTATGCGCTACCAGTCATAATAGTATTTTTTCTTTGACAGCAAAGGAAATTACAAGCGATTATCAGTCGATATATTATATAGTCAAAGAAGTTTGCTGTGCCAATTGGTTTAATTTTTAAAAAAAGATGAATGAAATTTTTCTTTTTTTTTCTCTCTAATTTTTTTAAAAAAATTAAAAAATTTTATTAAATTTTTTTACAAATAAAATTATAAATATGTACTAGCCCTATCTCATATGTATTGATCCATTAAAATACTTTTATAATTGATATAACATTTTTTTTAATCCTTTTTTATTATTATTAATATTTCTTTAATTTCTTGTAAAAAAATAAATTTATTTTTATTAATAATTCTAGTATAAAACATTAAAAAAAATCATAAAATATTGGAATGTATCAATACATATGAGATAGGGCTCGTAAATAAAAAATCTGATATATGAATATTAAATAAATCAAAATTTAATCTGAAGTGTCAAATTTAACGAGGTCTGGAAGGTCGTTCAATTTTGACTTTCTATATTCCCCACGATGGTGTCATAATTTAATTTCGTCAGTCATAATTTAATTTTAAACTACAAATTTAAACCCTTTGGCACACAGCCTTAGGGTGTAAAAAACTTAAAATTGGGCATAACTAAAAAAAAAAAATAAACCCTTCAAAAATATAATGGGTTTTTTCTTTTCCGAAAAGTTGCAACTAATAATGGATTTTCCCTTTTCCGAAAATTGATTTTTAAATATTATTTACCTGGCCTCCTACCGCCTAATTCGATTTTCGGATAATTAGATTCGAATAATTCATACCGCGTAAAACGAAACTAGGAACAAATCCGAATCCGAAAGTTAAATGACAGTTAAACTTTCGGATATTTTGCTACCGGGTATTGCTAATTTTGGAAGCATTTTCGCATATTTCATTCGATAATAATATGGTACACATTTAATGTAGCTTTCATAATTTTAGCGCCGATAATAATTTTACAATCGAATGTGTGTTATTTGAGGTTAGTTGGTAGTTTTGTTTACAATTTTTGTTGGTTTTGTTTACGATTATAAAGTGGAATTAAAAAAGTATAGTAAATTAAATGTGAAGTTATAGTTTTTTAGTTTGTTAAATATAATATTTAATTTTTAATAGTACATATTTATTAGCATATTAGTTGTACATAATTTATTATTATTTTAGTTGTTGAATAGAATTATAGTTTTTTTAGTAATAATAGTATAAATAATCAGGATTAAAATATAGTATTTTATAATAAATAGTTTGTAGTTAGATATATATATATATATATCTACGCCGTCTGGCCAAAAGCACATAAGTCATTTTTTGTAACTTTTCAGGAGAACCTTTTTTTAAATAACTTTTTAAGGAATTGACTTTGTGGGGTAAATGTTTTTAATGATTTTGTTAATTTCTTTGCAGTTTTCAGGAAATATGAAGAAATTTTGATTTAAAGACGTGGTTTATTACATACGTGACTTAGGTTACTATGCGCGAATTATTCATGACTTAGGTTCTATAGTCCGTGAATAAAATTATGTGGCATAAATATGCAAAAATATAAAATAAGAAACAATATTGATTTCATAAGCAAAATTAATATATTAATAACAAAAATAAAATATATATGTCGTAATTGTATTCAAATTTCATTTCAATGACAAAAATAAAAATAAGAAAAATAAAAATTGAGTAATACTTTACGAGTATATCACACTGTTGAGTTAAATACTTGATTAAATACTTGAAAATATTTGTTTCTATTGTGCTGTAATATAAAAAGAAATGTAAGGTGTATAAACTTTATGTAATAATTTAATCTTACCACAATTTTTAAATTTATTCGTCAAAATCCTCCTCTTCCAAGTCGGGATCGGTACTATTCTTCTTGATTTCAGGTAGATTTTTGTAATAGTTATGAAAAACAGCTGGAATAAGGTCAAGTAACGAGAGTAAATCTTTTTTCTTTTCCATACTTATTGGTATCGGCTTATCAGTAATAGGGTGTACTTTAATATTGTTAAATGAACCACGTCTTATTAAATTAAGCACCTGAAATTCTTCATTGGTTTCCAATGATTTTTTATACAATATTTCACCAAATTGTTTATGAGCCGAATACCTTAGCCATTGCACATCATGCCACTTAAATACCTCACCTATTATATTTTTCTTACGCAACACAAGTGGGCCTCTGGATTTTAGCAATGCAGAGAAATCCAAAAAATCAGATGGACACATTTCAGTTACAATAAATTTTTCGCTGCTGTAACATTTATATTATTGGTTATATTGTCAGATTCTTCATTTTCCAAGGAAAAGTTTTCTTCATGGGGTAAAATATATGTGGGATCATCTATTGTATCATCACAACTAGAGTTATAATATGGTTCAATAAAATTATCAGGTTTATTATTACTTTGACCAGATGTTCATGGTTGATAAGCATACCCATCATTATTAACACATATTTCTAGAATAATTTCATCCATAACTAACTTGAATTAGTTCATTTTTATAATAATTAAATACCTGATGAAATACTTGTAGTGTCAGCATATTGAGAGGTCCCACTTTCAATTGTTGAAAATATAATTTCTTCGTACTTATAGCCTTCTTTACATTTTAATAAATATTATTATACAAAAACATTACATAAATATTTTTTTTTTAAAAAACTTACCTTCTATATTTTCCTTTGTACATTTTTTAAGAGCCAATTCCACTAATTTCTTACCACGCCAATTCATTTTTCCAAATTAATTTTTTCACAACACTACTTAGCTCATTAACAGTTGCACTTATAATGATAAAATTATGCAATTTCAAAATACTTTTCAATTTTAGGAAAAACTAAGACAAAATCGAACATGATTTGACTAAAACTATCAAGAAAATAAAATGGGTCTTAATCACTTAAGTCAAAATATTTTAATTCATTAGTATGGTTCAAATGACTTAAAAGGACTTAAGTGTTTTACGCGTAATGAACTTTGTAATGATTTTTTATGAGTGATAAGATCCGTTTGCTTTTTTGGAATATTTTTCAAACAAACTGACTTAGGTATTAATGGCAAATGGACAGAAAAGGTCAGTTAAAGACTTTGATGAAAAAAACCATTTTTGAAAAAAAATGACTTATGTGGTTTTGCCCAGACGACGTAGATA